>PVKB01000438.1:0-179877 GCA_004027205.1 Ctenodactylus gundi
AACATCTTTTTACAGCTTTTATCTTACAATTTACTTCTTCTGCACATACACTTCTTGGCTACGTTTTTAATACATGGACTACGCTGTTCCAGGGCCTCATGGCTGTCACTGTTTTTGCTATGAAGTCAGCTATTAATTTTCCTCTTTCCCTCTGTGTGGTGAGCTGGACTGTCTGAATAGTCTACACGCTTGCCTACTTCTTCTCAATGTGCTTATTATGTTTGTATGTGGATATTTTGTAGTTTTGTGTTTTTATTTTTTGGAGACAAAATTTCATTCTGAGTCCATGCTGGTCTGTATCTTCTCAATTCAGCTTATTTGAGTTTCTTGGACCTATAAATGATGGGCTGCTTTTAAACAAATTTGAACATCTTACATGATTATAATTTCATGTATAATTATGTATGAAAGAGAGGAGAGAGAGAAAGAGAGAAACAAACTTTGATATGTAAGAATGAGAGATGTAATCAAAACTCAGAAAGTGACTCTTAGGAAACACTAATTTTTTTTTAAAAGAACATATGTACGATTAGATGACTAAGTTGAAAGAAATTCTTGTACATCTAAAGACAGACATGGAAGTGAGAGGAAATATGACATTTTACTCCTGAATTCAGTCCATTAGTAGCTCCTGAAGGAACGAAATGGAAATAAAATTATCCGCCATAATAATTCTTCACATTGATAAGGCCCTGTATTTCCTAGCATAGTGAATGAAAACAAAATACAAAGGCAAATCTTCAAGACATCAAGGTAAATCTTCATGAAATTTCAGTACTCTAGAAATATAATAAAAAGCATTTTAAATGTTTCCAAAGAGGGAAAATTATTGCTTCTCCAGAGCAACATGGATTTTCAGAAGAGAGTAGAACAACGCCTTTCAAATCCCTGGGAAAAAAATAATCGCATCCTAGGATTCTTGTATCTAAGTAAGCTCTAAGTGCGATGTCAGAATAATATAAGGAATTTTTCAAATATGTGACTGTTCAAATAATTGGTCTTTCATGCATGCTCTCATAGGAAGCTGTTGGAAACCATAACTCAATAATATGAGGATATAAATTCAGAGAGACAGATACATAAAATAGGAAGTGACGGGGTAACACCAAGACCTGGAAAAGAACAGTACCAAAGTCAAATGTGGTGGTGCATGCGTGTAAGCCCAGCACGCTAGGATGTTAAGGTGGAGGACCATGAAACTAAGCTCAGCTGGAGGAACTTAGCCACTTACTTAGGCGCTGTCTCAAAAATAAATGAAAGTAAAAAAAAATCCTAAAAATGTTTGAAATTAAAAAACAGCAAATAGAAGAAAATTATATCACCTAGAAGAAAGGGATATTGGCCCTCTGGATTTATTGAGACCTAATTTGTACACAGTCAATTCGCCCTTCTCAGTTGCACTGTCTTATAAATTTTGACCCATTCATAAATGATAGAACTGATTCTTCATTCAAGATAATGAAACTCTAATGATTTAGGAGAGTTTTACCTACTTTCCTGGTGTATTCCACTCTTTTTGCTGTGGTCCCAGGTAGCCATTGATGTGTTTTCAAAAACAGCTTTTGCTGTCTCCAGAGCGCCATGTACACAGGGGCACATGGTGTGTAGCCGATGGCTTACTTAATTGATCATAATGCCTTTGAGACGAATCCAAGTTCCTATGTAGGATTTCATTTCTTGGTTGTATCATGATTTCTTAATTTGTCTACTAGTGCATGGATAGTACTTTGTTCTGCATTTTGGGCACATATGTATGATGCTTCTGAGAGCGTTCATGTTTGCTTTTATCTGGTGGGGAGATTTGTCTTTCTCTTGGGTTAGTCCTTAGAGAAAGGTTGATGGTGAGATATATAGGTGAGAGCAGTCTGACCTTCCAAGATATCACCACGCTTCTTCCCAAGGCACCTGCAGTATTTTGAGCTTCCTCCAGTGATATATGGTAGTTCTCATGGCTCTGAGTTTTATATATCAGTCATTTTTCTTTCTATTTTGAGTCCTTCCGGTAGGTACATAATGATATTTTATTAAAGTTACAATTCTTATTTCCATAATGCTGAAAGTGTAGACAGTGTGCTTTCGTGGGCTTTTTTTGGTCATTTGATACATCTTCTTTATTAAAGTATCTGTTAAAATCTTATACCCACCTTTTATGGAGTTGTTTTCTTTGTGTGAATTTGTATGTTGTTCTGACATATTCTGTCCCAATCTGTGACTTGACTTTTTGTCATGTACGTAAATCCTTCCAAGGGCAGAGCTTTTAATTTTGATGAAATTCATTTCGCAAGTCTCATCTAGCACAGACCCTGAGATCATCATACTTTTCTCCTGTAAGTCTTATATTCATAGTTATAGATTTCCACATTCCAAGCTCTCATCTAGTTGAGTTAGCCTGGTATACGCCATAAAGTCAAAACTCCTTTGGTTTTTAAATTTAATCTTTGTCATTTGGAAGTCCAGGTGACTCAGAACAATTTTCTTAAGAGGATCTTGCTTGGTCCACTGAGTGACCTTATCTCCTTTATTTAAAAATTTCCCACATATTCAACTTTATTTCTGGACTCTGTTTGATTTCAACTATCAACATTTGAAATATGAACGGAAGTACGTATGGTTCGAATGAGCTGAAATCAGATTTTTTTTAACCTACTGTACCTGTTACATTATGAATATCTCATTTTATTTACCAACTCTTTAAAATAGGATTTTTTTTCCTGTTAACTATATTCTCAAATGAGAGTTCCAAGTGATGGTTAAAAAAACATCAGGTTGAGATATTAAGCAAGATGAGCTCACTTTTAAATTGAAAGACAGTTATTGATCTTAAGCAGAAACATTAACTATGCCTACAAAGAGCTTAGACCTGGCGTTGGAGTGTAGAGCTTAGTACAGGTCACACAGGATGAGGCCACTCACAACTCAGATCACACAGGATTCTTCCTCTAGATCCATACCTGAAACAGAAGCAAAAACAAAGCAACAGTGAGTTGTCAACGGGCAGGAGTCTCACTTGGTTAACAAAAAAAAAAAAAAAAGGCAGCTCATTAGCAGCTGCTGCAACAATGAACAGGCGCGAGCAAGCAATGCATTTTCCGCTGTCTGCAGTAATCAGAGTACAAGCCATTCTGCATGGGCCACTTGTCAACTTCCAGGAACATCCCTGCAGAGAGAAGGACACCGTCCAGCCAGTCAATCTGCCCACAGCTGAGAACAGATATGATCACAAAGCTGGACTGCAAAGAAAACTTTCCTTTTAAATTTATCAGGGTATCAGCAACATCTCTGCCTCGCTTGATTTCCTTGTTCAGAACTGTCAGCCCCCTTCCTGCCCCCCTCCCTGGGTCCACTTCCGCTGCAAGTGTCGCTCTTAACTGAACAAAAGATGCAAACAGAAACGCCAGTGTGGGGTGACTGTGTGTCCTGGAAGCACACTCCCAGCACCCTTTGATCCCAGGCTGTCTGCATCTGGGTTCCGTCCAGGAATAAAAGCCAAGTTATTCACACGGCCGAAGAGAAAACTTCCCCAAGGTTTAATGAATTACCGTTTGTTCAAAAGTTGTCAGGTGTTTCAAATCGTTCTATTACTAGTACAGTACGATGTGTGTTTTATGAGTGACCGCTAAGCTCACGTACAGAGGAGATCAGTCCTTCTCTTTGTGCTACTGTGAACTGAAAATCTGAACGCACACGTAAATTACAGTGGCTTTGATTCTTCCAACCATCTTAGAAATTCTTGCCTGGAGCCCCTCGATGGTTTAGGAGGTCAGTGCAGGTGTAAAATGAGTGGCAACAGCACCTACAAAGAAAACCATGTTCACGGAAGGCCAACGTGAAGCTGCATTCGTTCAATTACCGCTTTCTTTCTTTTAATCCAAGGAGGCTGAGATAATTACCAAGATTCCTGGAGACCCAAGGCTATTGAGGGAATCCCTGTGAACCCAAGAGTGGGCAGAGGCAGCATAGAGCGGTGATTGAAATGTGGCCGGGTATGCCTTGAAACTATGTGTGCAAACCTCAAAGCAAGGTCTCACATGCAGTAGACAACAGAGGGTATCGATGTCGCACATTCAAAATTTTGTTTCCTCTTGCATTTAAAAATTGCACTAGATATGGTTTTTATTCATGCATATTTATGAGTTGGGAATTTTTTGAGCATTAGTTGTTTGGGTTTTCTTTACATTTAAAAGAAAAATGTCATTTGAAAAACCCTGCAAATCAGAACTTCCAGGCTTCACTGGGGAACACAGAGAACTGGTAAAAGTTGTCCCTTCCAAACAAACAGAAGAAAAAAGACACCCAGTCTGCTAGCTCACAACATTTCCTGAACCTGAAATGCAATATCAGCTGTAACAAATTAATCTAATTGTTTTACAGATCACTAACATTACCATGCTGAGAAGAACAGGGAAACACCAAATTAACATAATTAACCTTAGAAAACAATATTTTGACTACACATGCTAAGGCTAAAGACAATAAGGATTGTACAGAAACACTGTTGTCTAGTTTGTAAATATTGTCTTTGAGGAGAAACAGTATTTGCATAGTACCAAAATACTGTACTTGGAAAAATTTATTAAACACAAGGGAAACTTAGAACGGAAGAACGAAACCCCAGAAAGCAGCTCAAATATTTTCTATTATGTCATTTGTCAAAAGAGCTACATAGCACCGTGTCCTCTGGAAAAGCATCCATTTGGATAACACTTTTAATACAAAAGCATGTAATTTTCAGTGTATTTAATCATAGAGAACACAGTGCAATATGGCTCCTGTTCGCATCTTTGTATAATTAGGTGAGTGTAAGTCACAGGAGTTGAGAATGGAGGAAGTGTGGGTGAGACCGTGACCTGTCTACCTGCCTCCGCCCTCAGGTAGGTTCTGTGGAGTCTCTTCTGCTCTGTGTAGAAACTGATCAGAGCGAGAAATCAATACACAATCTCATGCTTTCCTGAATGATTGCACAGATCGCAGTCTGTCCGAGATCACACGGGGATTTCACGTATTAACATTTTTGAATGTTTACTCTTTCTGCTGGTGGAGAGTGAGTGCTGTCGTGTGGTCACATTTGCACTTCTTTAGGTGTTTGTCATTTGGTGGTTTTACATTTATTTTGTGGGCAATACTGTTTACTTCCTAAATAATTATGTACTTAGTCACTTTGAAAAATATTTTTTATTTTAAGAAAAAGTAGCCTTTGATCCTGTGTTTGATCTGCATGGAATATATGCAAAGGGAATATGTGTATTAGCAGATCTATCATTCATTTTTTAAGTTAATGGGCTTGAAGTTGTTTTGTGCATTAATTTAAAACTTTTACATAATTATATGTGTCAGTTACTATGATTTTGATTCCTGAGATTTATGTTTCCTAAAAGGTCTTATTTAACTGAGGAACATAAAAATATTCATCTGTGGTTTTTATACATTATAATTTGTATTTTTAATTAAAATCTATTCCCTACCTAGAACTTATTTTAGTGTAAGAAGTGATGCAGAGGTACAGCTTTATTCATTTGTTTTTCAGATTACTAAGGATATATTAATGTTACCTTTGAAAATATCTAACTGAAAGAATTGAATCACATGTTATATATCACCTCGATTATGTATTCTATGCTATTCTCTGAAATCTCTACTGTTTCCTGTTAATGTGCCTACCAATTTTCCACTTTTCAGTAGCAAACTTTTTGAAAACCTACTTTAATTAATATAATATGTACAGAATATGAATATATATACATATATATGACTATTACAGCTTTTATCTCAGAAGATATTAGATTTTTTCACACTAGTTACATATGCTACATTTTAAAATATATAATCTAATTTTATTGAAATATTCAAACATACGTCACTGCATTCACCATAATGTCATGAGTGGTGTTTGGAGTATGGTGCTCTCCCCCCACCCCTTTGCTCATTTCTAATACTTTTAACAGATATTCTGATACTAAAATATTTGTATGTTTCTGTAACATCCACGATGACATCATTTACTGAAAGCTCTCCCAGATGGCATGTTTTAAGGAGTTAAAGGATGAGACATTTGTCAAAATTATTTCTGCTACATATAATCGATCGCTTGAGTGTTAATGGACCTCTGGGCAAGTTCCTTCCTTATGGAGCCACCGAGCCGCCCACCAGCCGTCTCTGCGGGATTCGGCATCTTTCAGAGCCCACCTCACACTACTGTTTGATCCTGACACGCTCAAAAATTCTTTGGAAACATCTGGTCCACACTGTGGCATAAAGGAGACACTTGGAGCTCGATTTTATATCCAGCTACCACAAGAAATACTTCTCTGAGCTTAACTTTGGGGAATATGCATATATTTGAAGGTGACCATGGTGAAGCTCCTTGCAGTCCCCTTCAGGAATTCATTATGAGCTCAAAGACAGAACGCGGCTTTGCATCTCATTGTCCACCACTGGGGAAACAGGGACCCTGGCGTGGAGGCGGGAGGGTCGTCCTGCCAAAACAGCGACTCAATCTATCTCCTTCCTCTTTCTGTCTGGGTGCTGAGGTTGGGCGTGTAGGGGATCTCCTGCAGATGAGGTGAACACTGTGAACATCCTGTGGTGCACTCAGTAATTTATTCATATGTATTCACTTACTTAGATATGAATAAATTACTTACTGCTTGGTCATGCATTTAGTGTGTGTGTGTGTGTGTGTGTGTATGTGTGTGTGTGTGTGTGTTTAACTCTAAAACATTTGGCTGGGCCTTCGATGATCTTAGGCTCCCGGGGTACAACTCCACAGTGGTTAAATACCCAACTATCACAAAAAAACCCATGAATGTTGTTAGAAATCAAGGGACGTGGTGGTTTCATCTTTGATGCCATCCATCTTTGGCAAATGCTTCGATAATAAAAAGAACATGAGCACATTTTTACAGGATATAAGCTACTTCACCCACATGGTTAGTGTTCAGAAGGAGATTACGTGTGGGTGCACGGAGGTCTCTAGACTGAGCTCTTATGATAAAAAAAAAACTAGTTTGTGATACATACATTGCACATATCTTATACAATGTGAGGTTTTACCTCTGCAGTATGTTTTCATCATGAGAATAAATTTCTTACTTTAAGCAACAGAACAGATTTTTCTTAAGCAACAGTAGTCTTTGTGGGGTTAAAATGAAATTAGACATAAATGACCATAGAAAACTAAGAGAAGCTTCTTTCTATATAAAAAAAAAAAAAATGAGAAGCCCCTGGAGCCATGTACACACAGGGTGTTTAGATCTTAGGGAGGAGAGGGGTTATGTGTGTAATTCATGCTAATTTTTTGGCCCAGCCACTTTAAGGATCATCCCTAAATTGCATGGAATTGGAGTGTTCTTAAGCTATCACGGCTAAAATCTCTATTTACTCTATTTGAATGTTAATTCTAAACTAGAGTTCAGAGCTCAGTCTAATGTGACATGGATCAAAGATGACAATTCTCCGGCCTAATTTCGCACCATAGAGGGCTACCATTGTTGTGGTGCCAATGACTATTTGTAGAAGGAAGATCACAGCATCTGGTGGACCAGGAGACTCTCAGCAGTGAGTGACATGAGCTGATAGGAATTGGGCAAACAGTGGTCCCAGATGATGCTGAGCAACTCAGCATCTGTGCAGAGGAAAAGGGAATCTGTTTCTGCCCTTGCACGGCGCTCCCTGGGTGCTCCCAGAAGTAGAGAGCTTTGCAGTAGGGCTGGAGTCCTCTGCAAGCGGGCGAAGTAGCAAAAGCAGAACCATTACTATGGACGTGATTCTACCTCTTCTCTTTGATCCCACACATCTTGGGAAACTTGGGATATCTTTGTTCCATAGTTTACATTATAAATATTTTTACAAGTAAATATTATGTATCTTAACACGAAATTAGAGCACATTTAAAAGGTGACTCTTATGTGTAATCAGATACCTGTTTTGTGACTGGCTACTACTCAAACATTTTGATATTTTCCATGTGGTTAATTCTTCCCCTCACATACACCACCATAGGTGTCTTTAAGCTCCAGGATGACTATGCTCAGTTGAATGTTTGCCCTAATTGCTCTTAAGTAATTGCTTCACATAGTGTCATAAACATAAACTTTCTGGGTCCCACTCCTGATGTCCACACAAGCAGTTCAACAAGTTTTTTTTTTCCCTAAAAGAGCTTGTCTCCTTTCTTCTTTAATGAGGAGTTATTTTTATTTTTTACCAAAAAGTCCTCCCCACTTGCAATTCTTCAGTCGTGCAGAACAATTGTCTAGTACGATTCCCCTTCGCGGGGCTTTTCAATCGTCAGTGTTTCATTGTCCACATCTGACGACTTCCGTACTTGGCCCATCTTTCTGCTGTGTGTGGCCAGAACTAGCTAAGATTTAAATGACAAATAACTGTTTGTCTTAGTCACTGGCTACCACCTGCCCTTGCTCCCTCTTGACACTGGTTCTTTCCGGCAGTTTCTCTCCCCATACCTATCAGAATTTCTTGAGCTTTTTCTTACAGATAGAATTTGTAACAGACATGTACACCCATGTTCATAGCAGCACAACTAACAACAGCTAAAGTATGGAAGTCACCAAAATACCCATCAACAGACCAATGGATACACAAACTGTGGTATTTATACACAATGGAATACTATGCATCTATAACGTACAACAGCGTGGAGGATTTTACGGGCAAATGGAAGAAACTTGAGAACATGGTGCTTAAGTGAAGTGAGTCAGAAACAGAAAGTGAAACATCGAATGGTCTCTCTCATATGAGAAACCCAGATCACGACTGTCTCATGGAACTTAAAATGAAAAACAAAGTGAACCAGGGGGGTAGGTTGGGGAGGAAGGGAAAGGGGGGTGGGGAAAGGGACAAAAGGAGAGCAGGGAAAGTCCTTGTCACCTTGACAAGATACGTATGTGCACAAAATGCTCAACTTCATTGTAAACCTTAAATTTTGTGCTTATGCATATCAATAAAATGGGGAAAACATAAAGATAGAACTTGCTGGTCCATTGCAGACTTCAGGAAAACATTGCCCTGTTTGCTCGCTGAAGTTCGTGTACTCCTGCTGTTGACTCCACTTGGAAGCTTCTGACTCGTTTTGAAAATATATGACTTAAATCAACAAATGTATTTTGGTTCTCAAAGATAGGGTGCTGAGTTTAGAAAGCTGACAACCCAGAGTTGGAAATAGGTAGAAGGTGATGATGGAGATACAGAAGCAAAAGGAAGGCTGAGAAAGATGCTAAAAATATCCTTATTAATAAAGCTCCAGGAGGATTTAACAGAAATATCTTGGCTCCTGTTGGGGAAGGACAACTACGGGTCTGTAAGAATGCAGCTTTGAGGTAGTGCTTGATAAAAAGCCCACCAGAAAGGCAGCACAGCAAAGGCACTGCGGTAGAAAGGCAAGGATGCTGAGTGTCTGAGGCTCAGTGAGGCTCAGGAGGTGGGGCCGGGTGGCAGGCTGAAACCAAGGGTGGGAACAGGCTGTCACGGGTCTCGACAGACTTACTGGTGCTTGTCTGCAACGTGAAGTGGGCTACAAACCATAAATGTAAGCTAAGGAGCCACATGTGCAATTGGACCAGGTGCAGCTGGGGTCTGGCTAAGTTACCAGGGCTTGGCTCAAACTTATGGGCCTCCAAGTTCAGCCTCCCAAGTTGCTGGGATTACAAGCCTCCTCTACCAGGTCCCGCTCCATGGACTCACCCGTAAGTAAAAACACATGGATCTTGGAGATGAGGGCCGGACAGCTCAGGGGTAGTAAGAGCAACTACCACTGTGATGGTAACTAATACACCACAGGGGATCACAGGGGATCATCTGGAGAGAGTGTTTCAGGCCAACTGCCTGGGGCACAGAAGAAGGACTTATAGAGAAACTGCAAGTTAACTTATGAAGTAACGGATGAGCAGTAGTTGATTCACTGAAGAAGGACTTTCTGGGTGACAAAGAGCATGCACCGAGCACTGAGAAGTGGAGACGGGGAACAGATCTTAGCAGTGGCCATGCATGCGACATGTCCAGAACACAAGCATACACCCAGGAATTGGGCCAGACTGGCACACTGGCCCTGTACCACCGTGGACACCCATGAGAGCACAGAGATTTGATTCTGTTCCTCCGAGAGACCACAGTTGCCCACTGAAAGGTGCGGTGCCTTTGCAGAGTGTCAACTTAGCGAAGTTGAAGCTACGCCTCCCAGAACCTCCTTTCCTGGATGTTGGGCCATCAGAGTTTGCCCCAAAGGAAATTCGAATTAGAAGGGAAAGACAGACGATGTGAAGGAAGGGTCTTGAGGTGCGATGAAGTCAGTGATGAGAGCCCAGCCACTGCTTGCTTATGCTGTCGGACTGTGCCAGCTCACCTTGTGGGTGCGTGGGGGAGGCAGAAGGTCGACTCGCAGCTCCTCCACATCTCCCAGGCCTCGTTCATCTTCTCTGAGTGCTGAGCAACCATGCACGATGGAGAATCCTCCCTACAGAAAGGATGCAGATTCCTTACATCATCAAAGTTGAAAGCATCAAGGGACAGATATGCCCAATCTCTCCCTACACACTGTAGATACCTTGAGGGGCTCCACTTCTCCCTATTTTTCTCCAGATTTCCTTCCTGATGGCCTCCAGACCTACAGAGACTCCAATCCACCAGGAGGTATGTCAGCAACAGTCTTCATAGATTTCTTTACCACTTTCCACAATGGGGGAAGGTCTAATCCTTATGATAAATCTCTTACAGATTTTTCTCCTAATCACTTTTGGTTCTGGTTCCCTGAATAAAACCCTACTTAATATCGAAGCTATTTATCCAAGAAATAGTATGATAAGAATCTGCACATTAGTATGATACTTGCAACATGAAAAGGGATTAGCCAGAGAACAGTGATTCAGATGTACCAAATCATAAAAACCTTTCCTGTCCAGATGAATCAGTACTTGTGACCTCAGATGCTCGTGCTTACTTGAAATAAGGATAAGAATGAAAGAAGTTGATTAACCTTCCCCTCCCCCTTTCTGCAGCAGCCTAGAGAGTACCAAAATTCTGAGAACACAGTTAACCACACTGGCATGAGTAGGGCTTCTGCAGCTCCTCTGGTGAAGGTGGCCCCACAGTGCCATGCTGGAGTGTGTGCTGGGCAGAGACAAGAAGTATTTAGAGACAAAGCGACCACTACTTTGTGGGGACAGTAAACAAAAGGCAAAAATCTAAGGTATTAGTCAATGGTATAATCACTCAAGAAGCTAATATGAGGGACCACCCAGGAGTTTTTGGCTTATTCGAGTCAATGTCTGCAGTAGGGCTGGAGTTCAAAAGGGTGGCCCTCGAAACAGGCTTGGCTTGAAATCAGTACAAAGACCAGGGAAAGTTAGCTTGAGAAGAACCAAAGTCCAGATGTGGACTAAGGGAAACAACGTTAGAGTGGACGTAAAGGCGAGGACCAATTGAGGTGCCAAGAACACTAGTAGTCAGGAAAAACAGATGCATAGCTTTAGACAAAGGGAGAAGTTTTAGAGAAGGCCAGTCAACTGTGAAATGCCCCACACTGGAAGGACAAAACGCAATGTGCAATCCTTCAGATACGTCCAGTTTGCAGCCCCCTATATGTTCGGCCTTGATTATTTTCATGTTATGATGAAAAAATAGGAAGATTTAATACGTATGTACTTAAACTGTATTAGTTGTATACTTTATACACGGCCTAAAAATATTCTTCTTCACTCAATAAAGGGAAGGGAAGAAAAAGGCAGGCCACAGGCTGGACAATACTCCGTATTTAGTTCTATCAGTTATAAAATCACGGAACAACATATGAAAAGCGAAAGACAGGTAGGGAAAAGGAGTTGCTTTAAAAAATAAAGGAAAAGTCATAGAGGTAGCAAATATTTTGTGATGGAGAGAAGTAAAAGGATGACAGGAAAAGGAGTGTAGGGTCAAGGACACGACTTTTTGTGAAGGGGGTAACTTGAGGGTTATTTACTGGAGATTAATCTCTGACTCCATCATTGTTTTCATAAGGTTTCGTCCCCCTGCCACCATCGACAAATATCCTTCCTTGAGAGCAACCTGTCCTCTACAGCAGAAAGCTCTCTGCTCTTGGCGGCTGCACAGAGTCATGTGATCTCGAAACATCTAAAAGCAGTGGTCAACATGCTTTCGTACTTTTGCTCACATCCTAGCACAGTCCTTGAATATCAGAATTCCGCCCCAGTTCCTAATGTGCACTCACTCTGTCTTCTACTGCTGGTTTTGTTTTTACCTTCTTCATTGGAAACAAAGACATACAGTTTCAAGGCAAAGTGTTATAAATAACACTTTTTGTGGTTCTTTTTGTACTTTTACAGAGTATCAATTCTTGATGCAATATGTAAAGTGAAGACTTATTATACCAGGTACTTCTGTATTTTTTATCTTATTTATCATAAAAACAACATATGCCCATTTTGTAGAGGGTATTGAGACTCAGAGAGGTTCAACAAGTTGTTCAGATGTGCAAAATAAATAAATGTCAGAAAATAAAAATCTTAAATGTCTAACATTTACTAATTGTATAATATAAGCAAAGTATCTGGTATGTTTTATTGTTAATGTGATTTCAAATAGTACACTGTCATCTATAGTCCATGTGCTTCCATGATGATACAATTTTCTCCTATCCTCACACAACTGGCTAAAATAATAAGAAGAAAAAAGCACTTACACAAACACCATTGGCTAAGGACCTCAGATCACCACAACTGAGAATCACAAGGAAGAACTGGGTAAGACGAGAAGGAAATTGACTGACTCACTGCAGTTCCCTTCTCTCTGGTGCCAGCAGCAAGGCTCAGTGACAGGTCACTCACCAGCAATAGGTTTAGAGTAAGTCTGACGCTGGGTTAGGTGGATGCATCGTGGTAGGTTTTACCACAAGGTAAAAACAAGTTGCCTGAGTGCTGGAAGGGTACATTTAATTTTTTTTTTTTTTTAGTTCTTCTGTCCACAAGATTCCTTCCAATTATTTTGTTTACATTTGAAGGAATCAACTTAAGAATAGAATAAGGTGAGGAAAAAGAAATGAAAAGAGCATTATAATAATTATATATAACAAGGGTTACATCAGCAAAGTTAAACCTTACAACTGAGCAAGAAATAAGGCTGGGAAGAGTCTCTAGACTTCTAAAGCTGTTTTCACTGACACATTAGAAAAGTTGACCAATTTTAACTGAATATGTAATGCTACTAGAGGACATGATTTTTAAAAAAGACTAAAAGTGGTGATGTTTTCAAAATTTCATGACCTTTTAAAAAAAGCATAAAGCTTTTAGATCAGGACAAAGGTTTACCTGACTCCAAAGCTTGGGCCTTGACCCAATGCTCTGTTCTGAATTCTTCACCCTTCAATAATCAATTCTCAGCAATTGCAGTCACCCTCTGCCTCCCTATTAATTATCCTCTTAGCAGCCATGGGCAGGGGCAGCCTGCGGCCAGGGCTACACAGCACGCTAGGCTGCCATGATGCTTTTAACCCACTCGGTTCTTAATCCTGTGGAAGATTTCTTCTTCCATCTGTAGCTGAACAGTTCCCAGAAGCCCCAGGAGAATAGCCAGCTGTGGCATTTCTGGATGTCAGTTACGAAGCTCTCTGTTCCGGCAACAAGCTGTTTGTCAGTGAGTAGTGGAAGGGCACAGTCCTGGGCAAAGCCTGGTTGCAGTGAAAACAGAAAGGCCACGTCCTCTTGATATGTAGAGATAACTACACATACATGTAATTCAGAGTTGAAATAAAGCCTTATAGCTCATATTTTAAAAAGAAACGGAAAGGTTAATTCCCTCTGGTGGGTTTATTGTGCCCTGGGGAGCTTGGCTTATGCAAGGTCACTTCATGATTTTTTCATCAGTCTTATGTTATTTATAAGAGGGTGGCATTTTTCACGAGTCACCTGGCCTGTTGGTAGCTTTTAGGCCTTTACTTGGCCTATGCACACAGAGTAGCTCTCCTGTCTGTTGATGGTCTGTTTTACGGGATTTTACTGGGCTCCTCGTCAGCTCTACTGAAGGCCTGGGTTTATCTGCATCTTGTTCCCAGATTGGAGTTACTTTCACAGCACTCATAATTAATCACGTATTTCCACAATTTCTATCAAATGACCTTTACCTGCCCCTTTCATGATAAGTAGCATTTTTTAAATTGCAGCACCGAAACGGAAGCTTTCTGCACTCTCTCACTCAGTGCTGTGTCCCAGTGTGTGGGACATTCTCTTTGATACCGACAAAACGGTACAGAAGTTTTCCAGGGACTGCTTGAGATGAGAAAGTGTTACACCGACTCCCGATCCTCTAAGATTCAATATCTGGCCTCTGGATGTGTAGCATAAAAAACAAAGACTTCCTGACAAGCTGGCCCCCCCTGAAAAAGCAAGGTATGTAAATATGGATCTCAGGAGAAGGGATGGCTAAGAGTTCGAATCCCGGGTTCAAGGACACACAGGCCACTGGAGCTCTAAGAACTTTACCCAGCCAACACCAGATTGGATTTCCCATGTAACACTTCGCTCAGCAGACTGTTTTGTAAGGTCAGATCAAAAGCTGGTTTTGAAGATGGCTTTGTGATACTTCTTTCCCTCTGGCCTGCTTTATAAGGCAGTCTTGCCTACCTGGGAACTCCAGGATGAGCGGTTTTGATGTGGTGTATTCTTGGCTCTCTCTCTCAAAGCTGACTTTGAATAAATGTTTTTTCCAGTTTACTATAATAAATGTTCTCCTTTGCTTTAGCCTGGCAGCAGGGAAAAAGGACATAGACACATTCCAATGAGTGGCCGGTATGGTACCAGTTTTAGGTATTTTTCTTAAAGCGCTCTTCCAGTCCCCAGGGACATGTGCTCGTGATTGCCTTACCACTTAGTGTCACTGTGGCTCATAATTGTTGTATTTTTTTTTTTACCACCTACCTAAAAATCTGTGCATGGTAGGTCCCGAGCAACGTGTTTTGAAGAAATGAATGAACTCAGTTCTCACCTCACGAGGCTCATAATACCTTTCCCAGCGGCAGCTCCAAATAGTGCTCAGTATCTCCTCTTTTCGTTTTGATACGCCAAATCCCTCCTTCATTTACTTAACTCCAGACATGGCGTATTCACGACGAACCAGGGCTTTACTCAGAGACTGAGAAGTCTGAGCCCACGAGGGATGGAGACAGACACAGAAACAGGCAATTACGTACATGTAAACTACAGTACAACTCACTCCTTCTAGCCATGCACAGGTCTTCTCTCTCTTGAGAGCAGCAACTCTTTCCAAACCCAAGAACTTTTGAAACTTGTTTTCTTTTCTTAGAGGATCCTGCCTCCTAACGTTCGCAAGACTTTGTTTCATAATGAAGTTTCACTCAAAGAAGGCTTTCTGATCACACCCTCTGCAATTGGACTTGTCTTCGATTCTCTTACTTGCTACCTTAGTTACCTGTTCGTTGCAGGGACAGAGCACCTGACATCCACAACTCAAGGGAGGAAAGTTTATTCTAGCTCACAGTATCAGGAGGCTACAGCTCATTCATGGACAGCATTGTAAGGCAGTACAGTGAGGGAGGAAGCCAGAGTGAATGTGTATGTTTCCAGGTCATGTCCCATTGATCTACTCGTTCCTGGTCAAGCCCAGAGATCTTTCCATGTGACCAGGCTGCACCTCTTAACAGTAACGGAAATCAATGAGTAAACCCCATAATTGAACTACTTACCAAACATGAAGCTTTCTGAGGACATTAAAGATCCAAACCACGAGACGTATCATTGTTTGAAAGTCATAACAGCATATATCACCCCTCATGTTGCATTCAATGTGTAACTTACTCTCTGGTCATGCACCACTAGAATGCGTGCTCTCTGAGGTTAGGAATGTTACCTGTTTTGCTCACCCCCTTAACCTAGAGCCCTCGAGGAGCATTTGACATACAGTAGGCCCTCAGCACATGTTTGTTGCACAAATTAATGAACATTTCACTTTTAAAGAGTCACTCCTCCTACGTAATTAAGTATACTAAGGCTTAAAAATTAAGGCATGAAAAGAATTGGGTTTTATCTTGAAAGTAATGAGGAGTGATTGAAGAATTCTCAGCAGAGAAGTGACATGAGCAGACTTGCAGCTTACAAAGCTCACTCTGTCAGTGTGGGAGAAGACGGATGAAGGCCGCCACTGGACGTTATGATGACCCAACAGGATGCCGAGGTGGTGACAGACAGGAGTGTATGATCACAGAAGCGCTCGGGAGGTGCAGTCATTTGGTCACCTTTAGATCACATGGGTGTTTAGATGAAGAAGTGAAATGATTTTCTTTTTCTAGCACAGTCCTGGGTTTTATATTGAAATTTCCACATCCTGGGAACGCCTAAGTAAACTGGAATGAATGGCCACCTCAGAAAGTCAAAGAGGTTCGTGGAACACAATCCTTTCCTCCAGTTCTGTTCTCTTAAATGTCACGTGAAATTTCATTTCTTGCACATATTCTTCACCTTCGCCTGCCCAGGGCCACATTCCACACCACTGTCTTGTATCGCCTCTTTTCCGAAGGACCACCATAATTTCTCTTCAGATTCCCTAAATCCAGGGGAGCGATCTGCTCTGTGTAACATGTTTTGACCAGTTTTTCACATTCACTGTTTAGACCCAAAACACATTTGTGACCACGGCCATGGACATATTTCGCTCATCCTGTTGGCCCTACATAGCCATGTTGTGCAGCATGAACTCACGTGTGTTGAGGAATTAATGCAGGCATATGCATATGCTTTGAGTTTGGGGAGACAGAGAGTGAGGGCTGACAGTGTTGGTGTCCTCTTGTAAGAAGGAAGAAGTGTGTTGACATGCTAGTCCTGTGTGGAAAGCATCAACAAGGATTGGCTAGCTACTGTCTACCATATAGGAAGCAGAGGATGGGGCAGTTGTCATTCAGGGGCATGACTCTTGGCACAGCTACAATTGGCCTGTCTGGTTCACATAAAGATTACTTTGTGTGTCACCTTCAGCTTAGGTGCTCCAAATTTCCAGATGGATGGTGGCAATAATAGGCAATGGTTGTACCTACAGATGAACAGGGATATATCTATTAAGCCTCTACATGTACAGAGCAGAAGGTATCATGTGGTACCATCTGGCTTTGGCTACGGGCATGTCGGCCAACAATTTCAGCCAGAATATGACAATTCCTACAGGATGTTTCTGTTTGTTAATTTTTTACACAATGATACATTCTTGAAAAATGTCAGATCAATCCTGAAGCCTTCCTCAAAGTTCCTGGCATTCCCATTCACACGGAAACTGGAATCTTACCAATTGCACTGTCTTGGCCACCTGGCTCCTTCCTTTTCCAGGCAGTCCTGCTTGGGAGGAGATGGATGCTTTCAGTGCCATAGAGCCCAAAGTTTCATGACTGAATCACACAATGTTACTACGCAATACTTTTTGGAAAGATGAAGTAGAATCCTCAGCTACTGACTGATGACCTTGGATGCTGGCCTGTCGTTTGTGCTTTGGAAAGGAAGGTGACCAAGCCCTATCACTTTGACGTAAGTGTACACTATCTCAACTTCAACTCTGGGCATTCTTTCGGCTGTCTGCAGGGCTCAAGTACAAGGTGGTGGCACCCATCTCCACTGTACTCACTGAAGTCCCTTCATAGTGAAGACAGTCCTTTACTCTTCAGGTAGTGGTGCTTGTCCACAAAGCATGTTCAGAGCCACTGTGTTCTTACATGTTTCTGTAGGTCTGCAGAGAGAATTTCATTCCTGCATAGTAAATAGAAACTGAATCCTTTAGTGGTCATGTTGCTTAAACACAGAAAACATTTAGTTGTTCAGCTTAAGTATGGAGTGTGTTATATCATGTTCTGCTTGGAAGTTGTATAGTGAGCATGGTGTTGCTTACCATTTTTTAAAATACATCATAAAAGTATAATACAATATTATGGTTTGAATTTGAAGTGACCCAAATAAATCTCCTTTATTCAGAAGGTGATTAGATTGGTGGAGCTAATATTATCACTGTTTGAATCCACTGGGGTCTGGGTGAAAGGGGCAGGTGACAGGGGTGTGATCTGGAAGGGGTGGATCACTGGCGCATGACCTGGAAGAATATCTCTCCCTTCCTAGCTCTACCTTTCATTCTCTCTTCTTCCTGGCCGCCATGGGATGAGCAGCTTCTCTCTGACTCGGTTCTCTGCCAAGCCCTTCCAATATTCCCAGAAGGGATTGAGACCGTCTAAAACTGTGAGCTAAAACAAACTCTTCCTTTCTTAATTTGTGAGTATTGAGTGATGAGAAAGTAACTAAAGCACATCATATATTCATATGCATTATTACTATATTATCAATATATGTGGTAAAAGAGCAATGATCATAATTTAAACTTAAAACAAAAGACTAGACATAAAATAATTCAAATGACAAAATAGAGTATATTGAGGGCTACAACAGGACCCTTCTGTCTTAGTTACTTCTTCATTGCTGGGACAGAATACCTGATCTCCACAACTTTAGAGAGGAAAGATTTTTTTTAGCTCACAGTTTCAGAAAGTCATAGTTTATTTATGAATGAGTGGCTGGAAAATGGTGGTTTCGTATAGCAGGTCGAGAATCAGAGCCAGAGCCAGAGCCCCTCAACGGCATGGCAAAACACCAACCCTGGGAGGAATCAGCACATGCCCTTCGAGGTCAAGCCCCAGGCATCTGCTCCTTCCCCTCCCAACAGTACACAATACTCATAGGTACATGAGGCTTGTGGGAGGACATTCCAGATCTAAATCACAACATGTAAAAGTATAATATTCATAATTAAAACTTACAGTGGAGATCTAGATGTATAAATTTCAAATAACCAAAAAAAGAATGTGTTGAGATGTGGTATCAGGACATTGTATTACACCTAAAATTTATCTAGAGGGTGCTAAAAGGTCTGGATTATGATGAAACAATGATAAACCCTTCATTCATCCTAGTAATTTTATAAAATTGTCGTACCTCTATTAACATTACTAAGGAGATCTCCTTAAAAGAATGGAGTGGTATCTGAAGAAACTGTTAACTTCTTCAAAACATTTGAGTAGCCAGCAATTTTCAGTTTAATGGTTGGCGCCTCTTCATGGGTCAACTGAGAACTGGGTCGGGTGAGCAACTCCTGAGGACTGCTGACTCCCTACTTCCAGGCAAAGAAAAGCAATGATAACTTTTTAAGGGTGACCTTAAGAACATAAGTCCTACACAGTGTACAGTTCTGAGACAGTGTTTTGCCTTCTGGGCCCCCAACTAATCCCTTACAAGCACAGACAAATTTCTGTCGAGGTCGTATCTCAAATTTCCAAGTCAGTCAACATGCACTTGCTAAATGTCACTGTGTGCAAAGCACAGTGCATAACTGTTGTCACAGTGTCTCAAAGGAAATTGCCTCTTCTCTCTCTCATGTGCTCAGTAGCCTTTTATTTTGGGGGAAGAGAAACATAGTTCTAAACAGAAAGTCCATTCACATTGCTCTGAGCTATAGAATACATTCAATTACTAATTTTCGTTTCCCCAGCAAAATGATCACAAGCCAATCTCCGGTATTAAAGGTAAATATTAATTACAGAGTAGATGAATTTTTGATTTTGGCCTACAGGACCTGAGGAATAAACAAAACAAAACAAAACAGAACAGAACAGAGAAATCCATATGTCACAGACCAAAAATGTCAATCCAATGTTTGGAAATATTTACAACCTCTCTCAAAGAAAATGATTAGAGGGAAATACCTAAGGCACTTTCATAAATTTCAGCATTAGATGAAAAGATGGGGGGGGGGGTAAGAAAATTCAGTCTTGACAGCAACGTTAGGCCATAAAGTAACTTTTCTACAATTATCTAATTACAATTTTTTTCCATGTCGATTCAAGGCTTCTTTGTTATTCTGAGGATAAAAGTCAATTATAGGATTTTGCAAGGGAAGCTCCTAAGTAAGATTGTTCCAGAAACACAAAAGGGGCTGCTTGTGGAACGTGGGTGCAGCACAGAGATTTAAACTACTTAAAAACAGGTCTTCACAGCACTCTTCTCCGATGAGCTGCCCCTCATTCGTAACTGTGGAGATGGCTGCTTTTGCTTACTTGAGGCTAGAATATTCCTTTCAGGGGATGCAACAAAGGTAACACTGCATTCTGCATGTGTTTTGCTGACATACACCTTTTATGAAAAATCTTTTATTCTCAGAGATTCTCATTTACTTTCCTCTATAATTGTTAATATTTTCTCCATTTAAAACTAGACTTCAATAGTCCATCATCTGTAAAGACTTTCCAGAATCTTCTCCAGTATCTAGGGAAGTTACGGATCCTACCATAGCATTCTACATCCACCTCCACCACTGCAGACGGTGCACGCCTGGCATGTTGCCTCCCAGACAAGGAGTCCTGGAGAGCAGGCGCCACAGAGCAGTCATCTGAAAGCACATACCGGCCAGACAAAAAGAAGCGAACCCGCCACCCCATGCATTAGTGAGTTCCCGGCATGTTTTTGTCTGTATTTGGCCAGTTATTTCGTTGCTGGTACAAAATACTCAGCGCACCCGCAACTTAAAGGAGGGGAGGCTTACCCTTGGATCATGGTTTCAGAGAGCTCATTCTATGGTCAGCTGGTTTCAAGGAAGAAACATGATGGTGGAAGGATGTCGCAAAGCCAAGTTGGTCAGTTCACGGTGGCCTGGAAAGTCAGCACAGAGGAAGACAGTCAGCAAAAGATGCGTTCTCTAGAGGCAGGTCCCAGGTGGACTGGCTCCACCGAGGCCCCCACCCCGACGGCACATTCATCCATGATGTGGATTGATACACTCATGAGTGTAGTGAGGGTGGCTTCCCTGTGATCCAATCAGCCCCCCAAGGGTTTCTTAATCCACTCAAGTTGAAGGTCATCTCTCCTGCAGGTTGGGTTTTCTCTCCAAAGGTCCCAGGTCTTACACTGCACATGGTTGATCACATGTGCCAAGAGATGATGAACTTTAAGCAGGTGACGAATATCAACAATGAGATGATAATCAACCAATATCCTCGGCCTTGTAAGTGCTCCGAGTTTCTGCACCATAATTACAAGGTTGCCTCAGTGTAGCCATTCAATGATGTTATAATTAGTGGGTAATTAACTAAAGCATTTGCTGGATACTGCAGGGGATAAAACATGTGTGCACGCTGAACGTGAGGTTTGATAAACTACTTAGTCAACGGTTTTCTAAAAACACTTTAGCAGAACCATTTCAAACTTCAGCAATTCTAGACTTGCTTTTTTTTTTTTTTTTTTTTTTGGTTGTCAGAGTCTGTACCTTTTTGTACAAGTTCTTTTAAGACTTGCCTCCTGCCTGGATGGGGCCACCCAAACACCAGCTCTCCCAACCCACTTACACTACCACACACAGAGAAAACACTAATCTTTATAGCAATCACCCGTTCATAAAGGAGTTCCAAATTTGTTTAGTGCACGAAGTAGGTTCTGCAAAATATGAGCTCCAGTAAGCTCCAGTATAGAGGCTGAGTAAAGAGTCAGAGACCTTAAGTTGTTGTCTTAATGTGAGTGAAGCAGACCCGTTTCAAACTGGAGCTTCTCTGGGACCTAATGTGAGTGTTCTTTCCAGCGAGTTTTACGGAAAGCACGGTACAGCATCTCAGAGGCAAAGGAGAGGACAGAACTTAGTACTTCTGGCAAAGAAGAAAAAATGTTACAGTCAAAAGAAAGTAAACACTGAGGGAAAATTATAGATTCTATAGTTGACCTATAGGAAAATGCCTTTAAATATTTAAATGTTAATCATATTAGTCACTTTCCTGTCACTGGGACTTCAGGAGAACATTTTAGACTTAGACCATGACACCAACCATCAACACAAAATACCTATTGACGCCATGATGCTCCGCTGAGTAAGAATTTTCTCCATTGTAAAAGAACAGTAGCAGCACCTGACTCAGAGCTAGAATGCTTACTAGCTAACAGATCCTCTGAGCAGATCAAATGAGGGCATTTGTGAGCTTTCCTGATTATGGTACCCCAAACAGGACACATCTACAACTTAAAGAAGGAATTTTGTTGTTGTGTTTTGCTTAGCGTTCCAGGGGACTCCGTCCTTAGTTGGAGGCTCTGCAGCAAAAATCAACCAAAACACCCAATAACAATGAAACAAACAAAAGCATCGAGCAGAAGGTCATAGAATACGAGATGAGGCTCCCCAAGGTATCCAGGAGGAGCAGCAGGGAAGTGCACCACGAAAGAAGAGGCCAGGTACCAGAGATCATCCCCAGGGCCACGCCGCACGGCCCACTCAGACACGCCCAGGGGCAGAGCCCAGTGTTCTGATGGCTTCCTTACCAAGCAATCTGTTTATGATGCGCCAGTTTCCCCGCCTGGGAGGTGACCCTCTCCAAATGCCACCACACGCGCTCAGGCCAAAAGACATCTCTTTTGGTGCTACATGTTAGCACCCTAGCATCCTGGCTCCGCAGTGGTCACTGGCTCAATAACTGACCCTTTCTTACTTCTACACTCCCCTACTGGATCGGCACACGGTCAGCCCGTGGGGAACCTACACTCCAGCGATGCCTGTGCTCCTCCCTGAGTTCCTTGTCTCTGATCTTCATCTTAACTGTCTTCTCGTGGGTTGCCTCACGCCAGGAAGGACGTGACCATCAGCTGAACTGCTGTCCTTTACTGACAGCCCAGGACTCATGGGAAAGGGCGCCGTCCTTTCAACTGCATTTTGGAAAAGCCTTAGGAAGCACTAGTCTGTCGTGAAGCGGGTATCGGGAAGTGCACGCCTTTGCTTTTTTTCTTGCTTACGTGAAAAGCTAGGCAGTAGGGACAGGGCACTGTGAGGAGCAAGGCTGTCCGAAACCCAGGAAATGATCGAGCTGCAAATCCCTAAAGAAAGGAAAGAGCTGGGACCAAGAGAAGAGACGGAAGGGCTCGAAGCAGACAAACACAGTAGATGCCCAGGACAGATACGTAATAAATAAAATCTCTTGTTATATGTAAATCAGCAGTGATTATATCGTCTAACTCTCCAGAGACCGAGAGGGACAAAATCCAGAACGTGTCTGTGTACCTCGTTCCACGGTAGGTGGCCCGTACAAGTGCCACTTGTGAGCATCATCCCGGAAGGTGCCCACGTGGGTGTTCAGTCCTGCACTGCCCAGCCATCAGGGGAAAGGGGTGAACAAGCACTGGGCAGGACTTGGTACAGCTGAGCATCTGCCCCTCCCGATTCTAAAGTTGTGAACTCTGCCTCTTTAGGGTTCAGCTTTGTTTGTGCGGATGTTTGAATTTCTAAAATCACCCACCAGGTGGGTCTGGTTCAACAAAAAAGATAAAAGCTAAACAAACAAAAAGACCAAACGAGACACCCCAAAGATTTTGCTCACTCCATCAAATGTGGATACACCAAGAAAGTAAACATTTGCAACCTGGGAGAGGACCCTGCCCCAACACCACAATCTCAAAATACTGGCAACACCACCAGCCTCAGAGTTCCAGATCCCAGGATTACTAGAAATAAATGTTTTTTCTTTGTAAACCATCCAGTCTGTAGTATTTTGTCATAGCAACCTAAGCTGATGAGGACAGCCAGGTGTGGTTTATGTCCTCCTTCCGGACAGCTTTTGGGTCTGTCCTTATCTTTTATGACCTGCACACTTTTGAAGTATACTGGAAACATATATCATAGGTATTATATATATTTTTGATTCTCAGTATCTGGATAAAACGGTATCCTAAAGTTAGTCAGCACATCTCTTTCCTTCCAACCGCCTCTGTGACATAATTTCACACATCTGCAGAACAAACATTTTAACATTTCTAATCTACCTTGGATTCTCCCAACATCTTCAGCAATTTTATACAAGAAAATTCACTCTTGATACTTTGCAGTTTACGGGTTTTAATGAGTGAGTAGAATTAGGCATCCATCATCCTTGTACCATATAAAACTGCTTCATCACGTAAAACTTCCTGTGGCGACCCACTGGTGCTTCCACTTGCTTCCAAGTTCTGGCTAACGACTGATTAATTTCCATTCCTGCAGGGTTTTTCTTTTTTTCCTTTTTCAAAATGTCACATGAATGTTACATAAATGAAATCATATGATGGCCAAACATTTAGGTCTCATTTCTTTCACTAAGAAAAATAGGTTTAATACATTCGCCTATGTTATTACATGAACCTGTAAACGGTTTTTCTTGTATCCTGAGTATTATCCCATTAGATGGGAGTGCCAGGTGTATTCACTCACCTGTGAAAGGTATTTGCTTTTGTTTCAGTTTTTGACAGGTATGACTAAAAGTGCTCAATGTCAATGTACAAATATTTGTGTCAACGTAGGTTTTCAATTCATATGGGTAAAATTTTACAAATGGAAATGTTGGGTTATATGGAAAGTGTGTATCTCATTTTAAAAGAAATGGACAGTTAGCTGAGTGTGGTGGCCCGCTTGTAACCTGAGCTCATGAGTGGATAGCCTGGACTACATAATGAATTTAAGAACACCCTAGACTATAAACTGAGACTCTGTCTCAAAAAAAGTCTTTCACAAACCAAAATCTTTTAGTTTTAATATTGTCTATTTTACTATCGTGTTTTTGAAGTCTGATATAAAAACAGTCAAGCTCAAAGTCAGGCAGATTTTCTCCTGCTTCCCATTATTTCATGCTTCAATATGTATTAAGCTAATTTTGCTATAACATATGAGACAAATGTTGAGGTTCATTATTTTGTAAATGGATGTTCAATTATTCTGGCATCATTAGTTGAAAACCTATTATTTCTCCACTGAGTTGTCTTTATATGTTTGTTTAAAAAAATCAGTTAGGCATGTTTTGCTCTGTTTTCAAGTTCTGTCTGCTGCTTCCGCAATATACACCACTCCTTGCAGGATTACAGTGCCTTATTACTGTAGATTTGGAAACTCTTGAAATCAAACAATGTAGCACTTCCAACGTTCCTATTTTTTCATAATTTTAAACTCAACTCCTATGTTTATATTCTCTAAAAATTTTTAAAAATATCGCAACTATCTTCAATATCTACATGTTGGGATTCTGATCAAATCGTTCTGAATCTAAAAATCAAAAAGGGAAAAGCTGACATTCAAACAATGTTGTGATTTCTGTTCCATGAACATAGTATATCTCTGGCATAAGATTTGTGTTCATTTTCACTAATTTATTAGTTTTCTAACCAGAAGATCCTACAGATATGTTTGCAATATTTGTTTCTACAAATTTCATACTTTTGAGATTACCTCACTTTAGTGTAATTTTCAAGTTTATAAAAAATTAGCAAATGAAGTGCAACTGTACTCATGTGTGTTAAGGTTAACACCCATAAGATATTGTCACAGTAATTGGAATTGATACAGTATGGTCAGACTTTTTTCAGGGACTTTCATAAGTTACCACTCATGTTCTTTCTACTAACTAAGATCTATTTCTGAACACTGTGTGGCTTCTGGTCTGTAATAGCTCTTTAGTGTTTCCTTGCTTACTACATCATTGATGTTTTAGACAAAAACTACTTAGGTGTTTTCTAGAAAGTCCCTTACCTTTGATCCTGCAATAATGGATTTGAGAAAAGAGTACCACAGAATAGATTATCTCCTTAATGGCATTTTGAGGATGTGTGGTATCAGTATGCATTATCTGTGGTATTAATCTTAATCCCTAAGCTAAACTGATGTCTTCTAGCTTCTTGTATAAAGTGACTATTTCTTTTTTTCATAGTCTACTTTGGAAGTGAACCACTGAGTCCAAAACACGCTCAAGAGCAGGAAAACAAAGTCTGGCTTCCTGAAGAGAGGAACGGCCATATGTATAATTTAGATTCTTATGACAGAAAACTCTGTACCTCTCCTCATCTGTTTATTCACTCGATTATTTACATAACAACAGACTCCTGGGTACTTATTTTGGGGAAGGTTTTAATCTGACACTAGTAGAATTTATGTTATTGCGGAAAATGTTCTCTGGTCATGGAGAGAGCTAACAAATCGCCATTCTTGTCTCATTTCTTGTTTCTGGCTTGTCTTTTTTTAACAAACACAGTAATTTTGAACAGTTTTACAATTATTGTAAAAATGAGAGTTCTCACATAACTCATAAAAGTTACCCCATTATTAATATCTGGCATTATGATTTTTTCACAATTAATGCATTTTTATTTTTAAAAACTTATTAAGTATGCTCCATGCTTTATCCCGGTATCTCCAGAGTTTCTAATGTATTTTTCTTACTCCAGAATTTTGTTTAGGAAACTTCTTGGTCGTGATGTTCCTTCTGGTTCCTCTGCTTGTGGCAGTTTCTTAGGCTTTTCTGAGTTTGGGTCATCTTGACAGTTTTGAGAGTGGCTAGCCAGGAATATTCTAGAATACTTTTCCATTGGGACTTCTTGAGTGATTTTCTGATGACAAGACTGTGGCTCTCATCTTTGAGAAGAAGATCACTGGGGTCAGATGTTATTTTTATTGTGTCACCTCAGAAGAACCAATTATTGAGATGTCCCATCACTGCCCATGTCAACTTTTGTCAGCTGGTTTGAGGTGACATTTGTCAGACTGTCACTGTAAAACAACTTTGTTTGTCTACATCTCTACTATCTGCCCTTTGGAAGAAGTCACCACACAAATCCCACATCAATTCAGTGGTGAGCTACCTTGTGCCTCCGTGATGGCGGTGTCTGTGTAAAATGCTTAGAATTCTTCTGCATGGGAGATTTCTCTGTTATTCATTATTTATTAATTCAATTGATTATTAGTTTATATCAGAGAGGGCTTGTGGATATTTATATTTCATATATTGACTTATGATCCAATTTACTTTGTTTATTGTATATTATATTGCTCAAGTTGTTCTGACCTCGGTTACGGAAGAATTTCTTGCTTGAGTCCTCTGTCTTTGACAGGCACATCATTGATCCTTTTTGTATTATTTTCTTACTTTCTGATATTATGAGCTACTCCAAGATGATCTTGTATGATACAAACCTGATATTTATGTAAATTAGTGCCAGAATTGTCAACCTCCGTATATTTAAAAGTATTTTTCACTACTTGTGAGCACTCTTTCTGCCTGCATTCTCACAGAAAATAACCAACATAATGTCTTCTATAGTTACTTGTGGGAACACCTTTCTTCCACACCTCCTTTAAGGAGGCCATGTGTCTTACAGTTGCAATATAGTAACATTCATTTGTTATAGTTTTATTGCAATTTGTTTTGAAATTAGGTTGAAGCTACTATTTTATTTGTATTTTTCTGAAATATCTAAATATAATAGGTATATATTTTAATTTAGTATCTTCAAAAAACCCCATAAATTCTTCTGGCTTTTTTTTGTAGGATTCATCAAATTGTCTGTATAGGGCATGGTGTTATCAAATGACATGGTGTGGGCAGATAAAAGCAATTTCACTTCTTTGTGTCCAATGTAGACTCCTTTATTTTCCTGCATGATTGCCTTGGCTGGAACTTTCAGTAGAATGCTGAATAGAAGAGAGAAAGACGAACGGCCTGCTCTTGTTCAAGACTTTCAGTCTGTTACACTTAGGGGTAATATTATAAATTTGATTTTTTTACTTTATGACGTAGGGGTGCAGTTTGGTCAGAAACAATGTCTCAGAAGGAAGTCCTATAAAAATTCATTTTTTAATTTTTAAAAAAATACTTTCTATTGTGGTCTTCTTTTCTTCGATGTTATTCTTAATGGTCAGTTCAGTTTACTTAAAAGTATATAGATAGATAGATAAAACTTTATATATATATATTAAAATTACACATATATGTATATATATGTGAATTTTTTGATCAGTGGTATATTTTGAATTTTAAAAAAAATTCCAAGTAAATGGAAGGTATAGTTTTATCAGTGATATTTAATCATTATACATTTTTGATAGTACATGGCTACCATGGCTGAAATTCTTTGGATACAACTGAGCTTTTCTTTGTGACAGCACCTCGTTTTGAGTTCTTTTTTGAAGTCTGATACATAGTTAAGTTCCTTTACAACGAAACTTCAGTTGAATAGAAATGAACACTGTGTACCTCCCACTGATGCTCAGCCTACAGACCATTATTGTCTCCGGTCCTTGACAAGCTTTAGTGCTTATATATGTATATATGTATATGTATATATGTATATGTATATGTATATATGAATACTGGCTGTGAGGATTACCTACTGCCCAAAACAGTTCCTGTTCACTTACAAAGAAGAGGTGGGGGTTGGGGTCAAAAACATGGCAGGTTGTGTACGCCAAGTTCAGACTATTCGGTACGTTACATTATGCACTTAAAACACACTATGTAATCACTGAAGACAAGTGATGAATCTGCGTTCTATCTAATAAGTTTAACAGCAGCACACTTCATTTTTCTGAATAATTTTGAATTGCTTTATGTACTTTAATTGCAATCATAGCTAGTTTTTCAGCAGATTAAAAAAAACAATCTTTAAGCTCTCGAAGACTAACGCGACTCAAATTTTTTCTACAAATCTATAGTTCGATTGACAGTTTCTCTTACAGGGCACAAACACATTCGTTTGGAGAAAATGTTCCAAAGTATAAGTAGGGTCCGTAATACCCAAGTCAACAACTTAAGTTGCAGGTCATGCTCATCGTGGCTTACTCAAACTGTTTTTTTCATCTATGCCACAAAGACTTGAAGCATTTGAATACATTTTACATAGAGTTGCCTGCGTTTAACGATGTGGGATTTTGATTAGGTAAAAGTGTGTTGAACCGATTTTCTTCTCAATAAAATAGTTTAGGTTTTATAATTGTGGAACCCGAAATAGATGTGTTGTAAATATTACGTGAAATACAGACTTTATTTTCTCTGTGACTCTGTCAGGCCGAATTTGACAGAGCCAGCCAGTTTAAGTTATGACTTCTTCTAGCTCTGGAGAAAATATTGCCCCTTTGGGAGGCTGTGGAAACTCATGAAGAACCGAGATTGCTTCGGGGCTTCTAAATACAGGGCTGTCTTCTTTGCCTTCTTCTTAATGTTATTAAATGCAAATAGCGACGGCTCTAAGATTAGCCTGCTATGGTGCCGCGGATAAGCCCAGAAGATCTTCTTAGTTTGGACAAGCTGACCTCAGGTCTCACCTGACCTCATTCTGGCTCCTTTCTCAACTTAAGTTGAACCAATATGTCCCTTTCCTTCACATTGTGATGCAAAGACACACACACACACACACACACACACACACACACACACACACACACACACACAGTGGCCCAAGTCAGCAGAGTAATGAACCAACATTTAATTCTGCCGTAGATAAAAAGAAAATAACAAATCTTAAATTACTCTTTAGAGAATAGCCCACTGGGTAATTAAATTCACTCTTCTTCTGGGATAATACATAATCTTGATGGCTTTTCCTAGGTGGCTGGAAACGGTGTATTTGGGACCAAGTAGGTCAAGGAACATCAAAACAAGAAGAATGTTTGAATACAGTCTGCTGCTGAGGTCAGAACTGATAATATATTTGGTTGTGTGGCAACAGACCCAGATCTGAAAGTCTGCCAGCCATTCGGGTACACTTTCCTTGTTAGTATTTGGTGAAGACGTCATTAACTCTCTTCGGTTAAGATGTTACCAGCTGAAAGCTAGTAGATTAGTTGTAGAGGGTCTTAGCTTGTAGAAGGTCCTAGGTCCAATCTTCAGCAGCAACCCACCCACCCCAAGTAAAAAGATGCCATCTGTTTTATAAGCTTTATCAATATAATGTTTGTATATCTTTGGACCTTGTAATCCATAAAATTGTTCCAGGCACAAAAAGTTAAAGGTATCCTTATGTTTGAATCTCTAAAGGGCACACACACACCAATCCCTGTCCTAAAAGAGAAATCTGATGTTTTCATTTGCTCATATTTTGTTGTCTAAATCTGAGAATACTGTTACACCGAACTTCTTAGACAAATGGACTCTGGGCATATGTCAAAGTGCTTTTCATGAACAAAGAGTTTCCTTACAAAAGATGAGTTTCCTCTCCAGGAAGAGACATTTCATCGGGGAAAAAATAAGGTTAAATACTTAGTGCTAAGTTAAAAATACATACCTGTTAAAATCTGGTTAGCATTTCTGCTCAGGTAGAGAGGTGATTTTAGCTTCCCAGAATTTCTTAACCTCGTTGTTTTATCAAAAAGTTACTCAAGTGCCTTTACCCAAAGTCATATCGACCTCCTGGGTAACAGGCATGATTTATGTCAACAAAAATGTCCTGTTCCAGTCAAGTGTTGGAAACTATTCTTTTCTCATAAATTTATTATAAGTAGACTATAACAAACTAATATAAATAACATTCTTGAACTGAAATGAATTTTATGTAAGTTGGCTGGGAGCTGGCTCATTTCTCCTGGTTTCCTATCTGACTGTTGGAGCCGGGGCTTTGTCTCCCACCCATGCTGACAGCCACTGAAGCTGAGACCACCGTCCACAGTCCTATCAGACGTCCGTCGGCCTTGGCGCCCCACTTTGGGGTCACACTTCTTCAGTATCTCTCATGAATTTTATTTATTATCTCTACCATGAGTATAACACAAACATACTTTCTCTGTCTCTTTTCCCATTCCTCTCCCTCTCTCTTTCTCTCTCTTCATTTGTCTTAGATTAGTTGGAAGCATTTTTCTCTGAACTTCTATTCAGGCTCTCTGCTAAAAACAGCCAAAATCAGAGGTTTTATGTATTCTCAAACATCACAGAAACTCTGTTTTCTTTTGCGTTTTCCTGTGCGGAACCACTGGTTCCACACGATTATCATCAACTGGGTGGTATGAGAACGCAGTGGCAGATGATGAGCAAAAGGATAAATAAAGGAAGAACGCAGTCCCATGGGCCTTCGGTACTTGGCGACATAGGTTGCCGGAGCAAAAACCTCTGAAAAATTTAAGATTGAAAGGAAGCTTTGCATACCGCTTTGATGGAGAACTTGTTGCTGCTGTACTCTACAATCACAAGTTGGTGCTGCAACTTCTCAGGATCAGAGGCTATGCCTGGCCAACCCTGCCGTCCGAACAGAAACACCGGAACACATCAAAGAGATGTAACCATTCACAATATAGTAATGACTAATGAATTCCTAGATTTAATTTCATATTTGATGTAAAAGGGAGAGTAACACCAACTCCATTCATAGCAAATAAACTAATTACTCTCAAATTTCGATGGCACGTAAACAGCTGTGCACTCACGGCTTTTCCAACTCGATACGAATAATGCTGCCTCCTCGTCATTAAACATTTGTCATGCAAAAGCCTTCTTCAACAATTTCATTTGTAATCCTGTAGCTAGAAGCAGTAGTGCTTTATTTTTAGATTATAATATCACCAATGCTTCTTTTCTTTTTAGCTGTGCCTTCAACTTTGCAACTTTCTAAAAAAGATACAGCTTAAAACTATTTAAAACTTAAGTTCAGATTGGTCAGGTCACCATCCCTGGGCTACAGCAGCCTCTGGATATAAATGCGAGGCCTTTCAGAATTCTGAATGATCCAGCCGTACCCGGCACCACACCTTGGGGGTGCTGGAAAGAGCTGCAGAGGCACCTAGGCGGTGACTGCTAGCACATTCAGTCCTTGCTGATGCCCCGGGGGTGTGAGGCACTACGAATGACTTCTCAGCGCGGAAGGAAAGCTTGTTCTAGCCTTACACGAACAGCGGTTGGGAAAGGGATTCGCTTTCTGAAAAATGACTAGGAGGCAGCAAGGAACACCTGAGCAATTAGGATTGTGGTCCTTGGGCAGGTTACCTGCGCTGAAGGTTATAGGCCTCGTTTGGATGTCTTCCACGTGTGGACTGGAGTCCCAGACCCTCGTATTTATACAGCCACGTGACTCTGGCATGTTGCCATCCCTGAATCTCACATCTCCGTCTCAGAGCTGATACTCTTTGCAGGACATCATATGAAATGACTGTGAACATGGAGGCTCTCTGCTCACCATGGGCTCCGACACCCACAAGACGCTTGGCTCATATTTTGTGTTGTTGCTTGCTATGTGGATCACATCGTATAAGGCAGGTGAAAATATTCTGAAAAATAGAAAGCATTACACAGATGCATCAGCCTTTAAATAAGAATTAAACTGTGACGGGGGCATATGATCTTTCTTGAAAATTTACTCATTACAAAATAACAAAAGATACAAAAATATAATGAGCAATAACCTTTACTAAACCACTCAGAAACAGCAAATAGCTTAATTTTTTCCCCCTAAAATCTCAAGATAAGGCAGGATTCCATGGAGAGCACCAAGTAGGGATCGTGTGTTGAGTTAGGCCATCGTGTTAACAGAATTACAAAGACTTATGAATCAATGAAGTAACATTACATACACGTGCCTAAGTAGCATGCCATCACTTAATGACAACTGCTAAGGCAATATAGCAACACAGATAAACGTTCTTGACAATTCCTGACATAAAAATAAAATAGAGATTGATATTTGCATTCTAATTACCAAGACAAAAGCAGAAAGAAAAATAGTGAAAAGAAACCTAAAGAAATAAAAGTTGAAGTGTTTTTTGATGGAAGAAGGCACTCTTCTCTGTTTCAATTTTTACTTTATAATCCTATTTTTGTAATCAAGACTCAGGAATCAATCCTTATTTAAAATGCAGTGCTGATTTCTGAACTCGATAGAAGATGTCTTGGATGCTCTAACGGTATTTTAATCAGATGAGAAGGTCTCACCTTTGCTTCTAATTCTGTTCGCTTTTATCTGAATATAAATCTACCTGCATAGTTTCAGTGACACAGTGTGGAAAACTGTACAGTGTGTGCTAGGTAGGAACACGTTTTCAACAGAGGACCTCCATTGACTTGAAATGTAAAACATGGCATTTTGCTAATTTAAACATTTCCTAGGAAATCTATGAGTTATTAATAAAATTCTGATGCATCGCATGACAAATTTTAAAAAAGAAACCCCGGCTAGGGACATGTGCAGAGATGTTCGATTCAATCCATGAAGTAGTCATCATCTATGACATAGTCACCGCCGGTTATTACACTATTTGATAATACAGAGTTTCTGCAATTTTTTTCTTAAGCAGAGAAAGGTGACCTGGCATGATGGAGGAAAAGTGAAGGTGCTTAGAGGACGAGAGAAGAGCAGGCACTGGCTCAGAAGCAGAAACGGGAAAGAAAGAGGACAGAGAAAATTAGAAGTGTCTGTCGGGAAGAAACTATGGAGACCCACTCCGTGGAAAAATAATAAAAGAATAAAGACGGAAAACTGATGATCTGTGATTCTTGCTGAGAAAACAGTGTCAGGGTAAAAGGTGAGGGTGAACAGGGCTCTGAGAGACGCTCGGATCCCTGGACTTAGAAGGAGCTGTGATGGAGCCTGGGCACAGACTTTCTGCGGAGAAGTTCCTATGGAAGACCTACCTCTTGACTGTCGCTGGGCTGCAGGTTCCCAGACGTGAGCTCCCTGACTGCAACTGTTGACACCCAAAAAGATAGGAGAAAAAAGAAGGGATGGGTGTTGTCCAATATTAGGTGTGCTATTAATTTAAACACCAGTAAAAACCAAAGAGTAGCATGCTTGCTTTTCTAAAATATCTCACACAGGAATACTTGACACACATTGAAATTTAAAAAAAAAAAATCCCTTATTCACATGCTACTTCATGGGAAACAAATTAACCTTAGAATTCAGGTGTAAACCTACTCTGATTCCCAAGGAATAAAGGAAGTATTAGAAACGTTTTTAAGCACTGTTGAAAATAGGTACCAAGACCCACTCAGGGTGAAGGGTAAAGAGGTATTAACAGTCATTCAGGGGGGCAGTCCACTTGAAACCCCCTCCAATACACCAGAGACTTTACCTCTCTATCCTTTGTTTCTAAATAAAGACTCTTGAAAAAAAAACAGTCATTAGGATACAAAGTTTCACAATTTAGCTTCAGGAATGATGCAATAGATAGATGGTTCCAACAGCAGGAGCCTTCCATCTACCAAGGCTGCTGCTTTTCTGCCTGAAGGGTGGATTGAACTTGAACTTGCACCTGTCGACTGAGTGAGCCAACTAGAACAACTTCATTTGCTGTGCTCCAAAACGTCCCTCTTATTTGATGGCAGGGAGGTTGGTCGTTTCTTTCCCCCAGAGGCTATGCGTGAGACAATTCTTAGCCGGCATACAAGGCCACCTGGTGACTTTGCCCAAATCATTTAGTTCACATGACATCCTCACAGCTGAGCTGGCAGCTTCCTTGTGCTACCAGCCTCCTTAAAGCACACTTTTATACACATTTCTAAGTCAATCCTTTCTCTTTCCTGTGGTTGACCTTTAGTACCACCCAACAGCCACCACCACCCTGTACCAAACTCCAGCTCTGCTCTCAGTATTCGTGGGTCAAAGCCATGATCGGCATGATTCCATAAATTACAAGAATAATTGATTTGGAAATTTGTATAAACAGGGAATTATAATGTCTGACCATAATATTTGCATAGTATGAAAGAGAGGAAGTAGTTATTACATAATAGCTTCATCTTTGACAAAAAATATAAACCAAGAAGATCTTAAAGACTTACCCTTAGTCAAAACAAAAATCGCCAACACCAACCAAATCAAAAGAGTATTCAAGAAGCAGAAATAAAGAAGCCACCTACCTTAATATAAAATCATGGAATAATTGCTTGGTGTTTAGAAGCAGAATTAGAAAAAAAAAAGATGCAAACACTGAATATGGAAAAAAATGATCAGGAGGTGAACAATGCCAAAAGATTCAGAAGAATATTAGGATAAAGAATTGATATAGAAGAGAATAAAAAACTAAATAGACTTTTATTCAGAGAAGTTACTGAATCATTTTTATGAATAACATCCCAACCCAAAATGTTCTCAATGATGAGCGATCCAAGGCAGGAGAAGGCCGTAATCGTACCAATGCTACGCACACTCGAAGCAGGAAGAACAGATTCCTAAGTCAGCTACACACTAAAATTGACTGGTTAGTAAAATTAATCATGGTCAAAAAATCGCCATTGTCCAGGACCTGCTTGGACTACAGAACGAGATCCTGTCTCAAAAAAAAAAAAAATCGCCAGAAAATAACATAAACCTAATCCATAAAGATACAAAACTTTAAAAATTTACTAGCAAATATATCTAATCAACACATACAAACAACTATTGACCCAGGAAAGGGGACAACAAGGGGAAGAGGAAGAAAGAGGCAGGAAGTTCATGGAACTGAAACTGATTAATATCTGTTAAATGGAGTATATTAACTTTTCAAAGTCAACCCCATCATAATGCGGTACTAACATGCACAAATAAGGTATGAAAATTTTAAAAAGCAAACAAATACATCCTGTGACACTCTATTTTAACTCTAAGTGCACCTTTCAGATTTTATTAGCATTAACTTCACTCACATCGTAGCTAGATTAACTCTTTTTCTCTAACATTTATTTTTAATGGACATAATTGTGCATGTTTATTTGATAGGGCATGATGTTTTCATACATGAATGTATGTGTACTCCATTAATAAGGAAAATTAGCACAGGAAAATAATAATTATTCATCATTACCAAGCATGGGTTATTAAGGAATGCAAGTGTTTTAACATTTAAAAATAAATTGACTAAATGCATTACGCCAGGAAAAAGTTATGAAGTTATGTAATAATGGGAAATACAGAAAAGGCCCTTCAAAACCCAGGGCACAATCACAGCAAAAATTGTACAAAATATGACTAGAAGGCTACGGCTGGTCCATAAATGTCCACAAGCTTCTTGCATTTTTGTGTATGTTACAGGAAGTCACTGATTGTTAATTTGTTTTGATTGGAGCCCCAAATTTGTTTGTAGAGCAAAAACCATTGAACAATGAGGAGCACCTCCTAAAAGGTAAAATACATATGATCTTCTCCTAAGTCAGGCATTCCTTCTGCTCACTATAAAAATATTTTCTGAATTCAGAGTTTCTTTACAGACAACACAATCCACTAAAAGTAAAGGTACTGATTGGCCTTCTTTGCATCATGCTGTGAGAATTAGGTCTCAAGGAACCGGGCCAGGAAAAAAAAAAGATTAATTTGGAAACAGCTATTGTTAGGATTTAAAAACTTTTGTCTTGGAACCAGAAGTGTTATCCTGCTATCACCAAGCAAAGCATGGCAAGGTAACTAGTTAGCTTGCATATGCGATAAAATTTCAGACTCTTCACGCTTCTTTATAACTTGACAAAAGACATCTACCCACCCACTGCCTGCATCGAAGAGCACACACCATTCAAAGCCTAAATTCTTCCCCAGTTAGATCAGAAACAAGCCATGGGAGTCCATTCTCACCACTTCTATTGAGCCTTGTCTCAGAGACTGCAATCAGCACAGTAACGGAGAGAGAGAAAATAATAAAGTTTTACAAGGAAGGAACAAAGACATCCATTTCAAGATGTCACGATTTCCGTGTGAAATATTCAGAGGTTTCAGAAAGAAAAAAGATCCTAATACTCTTCTACATTAATGCATGTATTTACTGAGGCTCAACAATGCAAGCCAAATATGGAGAGATTGATTCCATCGGTGTATGCTACTAGCAAACAGCGAGACGCTGAAAATTTAAAGTAATATTTGGAATCACATTAAAGAAGACTGGAATACAGTTGAACAAAAGATACACAGGACATGTACACTAGACTTTATCAAAGTTTGCTTATTGAAATTAAAGCACACACCTGGATAGGTGCATATTATGCCATGCCTAACAATCAGACATGTCAACATCATCTTTGAGTCAGCACATTTCTGTAGGTCCACCCATAGATTTAGTGTAATCCGAATCAAATTTCCAACAGGATTTGTTTTTATAAATCATTAGTCAATGGATTCAAATACTTTGTGAAAACTTAAAAGACCTAGTGTAGTTAAAACAATTTTGAAATACCGCAAAAATATTCCAGGACACACATTACCCAGATGCAAATATTTTAATATATCTGAAATAATCAAGATAGTATGGTGTAGGTGAAAAAGAAAAGGAACTATGGAGTGACAGAGGCCAGGACATCCGGACTGCTCTGCCGTCCCATGGCCCTGACGACTGTTTTGTTACATTCTTGTGAAGATTTATTAAAGTGAAAAGATACGAAATAAAATCAAGAGGGAAAAGGAGAATGAAGGAAGTCCAAAAGCTAGTTCGCAAGCTCTTCCCCCAGCTGTCACCCAGGACACGCTTAACTCCGGGAGGACTCTGCGAAATGTCCTTGCCTTTTGATTTACGGGATGTTTCTTCACAAGCATACTGTAGCTATCACTTTCAGAACAATATCGCATGCAAAGTATCGTCTTGTCGTGTCACTTACTGGTACATGGTCACGACCCGACTCTCCATTTTCCCTATTTACTCTCCTCAAAGAACACACTCACTCACGCTCTCTCTCCTTCTTTTTCTTCTATCTATCTCCATTCTCTATACTGGGAATTAGACACAGGACCTCTGCACTGACCTATATCCCTAGCCTTTTAAATCTTTTATTATGAGACAGAGTCTTACTCAGTTATTAAGCTGCCCACTGTTGTGGTTTAGATCGAAATTATCGCCCAACCCATCCTGTGCCCAGAGGTGGGGCTTTGGGGAGGTGATCGGACCATGGGGACCCTGGACTCATTGGTGCAACAATCTACTGACGAGTTAAGAGTTCAGTATACTGTTAGGAAGGGGCGGGCTGATCAGAAGGGGTGGGTGGCTGGAGGCGTGGCTTGGGTCTATCCTTGTCATTGGTCTATCCTTGCCAGTGGCTCCTCCCTTCCGATTCCTGGCTACCACGGGTTGAGCAGCTTTTTCCTGCCATGCACCTCTGCCACTGCACTGCTCCCTTGAAGCCACGTGATCCTGCACGCATGGAGCCTTCTGAAACCGTAAGCCAAAATATGCCTCTCCCCCTGCAGCTGAGGTGTCAAGTGGTTTATCCCAGAGACACAAAAGAGACTGATTCACCCAAGTGTGGCTAGAACTCGAGGTCCTACAGCTTGACCTCTCCAGCGTGTTGGGACTACGTGTGTGGACACCACAATGGCTTCTATTAACTATTTTTAATTATTTTTTAATTATTTTGACTTCTATACCTCTCGGTAACATTTTAAATGTATTATTTTTTCACTTTGAATGCTTTCATGCATGTTTGACAAATGTTTTAATAAGCTTATTCCTATGTAATTTAGATTTTATTACTTTTCCATTCCATTTTATCCACTAACAGATTATTATCTAAATGAAGTATACTACTTCCTGCATATTTGTTATGAGTGTAGCTATTTCATTATATGACCTTACAGCTTGCAATGATTTTAAATTTATTATTTTCAATGCTCCAGATACAAAATAGCCAAAAAGTAAATAATGGCATGGCCCCATCATGAGATGTTATAATATTGTTAAAAGGATTTTGAATATAAAATCAATACATTGAAAACCTATTATTGTGAAGGGAACATGGGGAAACAGAAAATAATGATGGTTCTCTAAGGTTAAACTGACTTGAGATCAGTTACTACAAACATAGACAATTTTTTTTAACCATCCTAGAACTATGGAATCGCCAAATCGGGGACAAAGCAAAGAAGTCTGCAATGTCAATAAACACCCCTAGTGGCTTGGCATGTTCAGCCTGTGTCCCACTATTTTTTTGCTCTTGATTTAAAAAAATGTTATAATAAATTTTTTAAATAAAGTTTTATACGTGGCCCAGTGTAACTTCTTTTCACTCAAAAATAAATGAATAAATAAAAAGGTCAAAATGAAGAGACGCAAGGTGAACACCCATGGTAAGCAACTCAGGATAAAATCTGACAGAAAGACCTACGCGTAACAAAGATTTTAAATTATGAGCTTGGATAAGAAATGAATTCAACAATAGTGTTCAACCATCTGTTATTCTCTGACCATCACCCTATCTTTTACCTCAAAGGAAGATCTCATGGGATTGCATCCGCAAGGCAAGGAACCTATCAAATCATTGCGACTTCCACAATAACAGAGATAAAAAGGTGTTTACATTCTTAAACTTATTTCAAGAAACGTCTCAGATTTGCTGATTTGAGATTTTTGGTTTTGTTGTTGTGGTGGTTGTTGGAATGACAGCTGTTCTGAAAGATAGTAGGCTTTCAAAAGAAGCATTGTATTGGTGGGAATCATAGCACCTCACTTAATAATCAGGGTCATCTAAATAATTTGTGAGATGCAGTAGAAAATAAAAATGCTCTATGTTCAAAACACATAAAGAATGTCAAGACAGCAACAAAGTCTCTACTAAATGTAGGACTGCTGTGAACATAGGGATCCTCTCTGGCTGCCCGGGACACCCACTCATGAAGCTGGCCCTCCAGGGACACTCTAAGATGGGGCTGTCTACTCTGCTGCCCATGGGTCATGGCAGCCGCAAATGCAGCGCCGTTGTGTAAACTTTCTTAAATTTTCTCCTTGTGATTTTTGTTAAAGTTACTCCCTATATGGCCCAAGCCAGTTTCTCTTTACTCAATATGCCTCCAGGCCAGCCAAAGGGTTGGACACCTGGACTGTCAGAGGAAGACACCCACCACCTCAAAGTCATTTTAGTCTCAGCTTTGCATGCATTCAGGACCGCTCTTTTGGGACCATTACACAGAGACTTGATCAACACTGCAAAGGGTAAGTCTTTCTAAAAGGCATTTTTTTTTCAAACACTTATTTCTCTTATGACCTAATTACTTGACTCTTTGCCAAACCTAAAACATTTCTTGCGTAGTGATTTAAGTTCATCCCATGGAAATGTCATTACTTCTCTAAATGATCTTTAAGATTTGTTTTAATGTTCTGGAGTGGTAAAAATCTTTGTGAAAAAAAAAACAAATGTATGAGAGTAATTCCAAATGTTCCTTTTTAGAATGCTTAAGACAATCAAAGTCATTTATAGTCAGATACCATTACTTCTTTTAAACATCTTCAGGAAAAAAAATATTTCTACCTCTCAAGGTTATTCATTCTAAGAAGTTCACAGATCTAATCCTTGGAATAATTTTAACTCTTCCGAGTTCCTTCTGCCGTAAGTTTCTTTCCAAAAGAGTGAGAAACACTTTCTCATTCATTGTAATTTTGTTAGTGAGATTGTCCTGTTCGTACTCCTTAGCCTCTGGCAGCACATGCCTGTGTCTCTTGAGTAATGGAGGAAGGTTTTAATGAAAGTTATAGATTCGGTTCTTGAATTGTTTTTCTGCCAGTTAGATCTTTGAAAAATTAGATAATTCCTTCTTCCGAAAGACATGCTTGTCACTATCAGGTAACGGAGCGAGTATGATTTTCAACTGTGGTATTCATCATCACCATCTTGTTTATCCACGGGGAGTCCTACATTGTGGCGATGTCCCGTGGGGCCACTTAAATCACGAAGTGGTCACTGAGAACCAAATCCTCGTGGTCTTGGGGCAGTGCAGTACAGACCTTTCTGGAAATTTCTTTAAAACTGATTTCAACAAGAGAACGAACTTTTGAGGGCTTATTATTGCTTCTTCCCAGTTGTGGAAATGTTAAGAGTGAAGGCTTTTTCTGAGGTATTACATTTTGATAGAACTGAAGTCTTCTTTCAGTCAACCAAGGAAATTAGCACCCGTCCCATTTCTCCGAGGATGCAGAGACTCACACAGAGCAAACTGACTTACTTCCCTGACCCAGGTTCGGCCTCCAAACCCTGTGGTTATTGTCCATGCTCCTTCCATGTCCTGCCTGTGGGTGCATACGATGTGACTGGAAATATTCTAAACGATCAAAATGATGTCGAAACAAACAAAAAAAAAAACTGCCAGAAACCACATTCTCACTAATCCTTTTCATTTGCTCTGAACAGACTTACCTTTCCTTTTTTACCACTTTCTGGAGCAGCCGTGGAAGTCTTCCTTGCCGAGTCTCTACTCATGCTGTTATGGCTGCCCTGATTCACAACAATGGCCCCCTGTGGTCATTTTGGCTTTGAGGAAGAGCCAGAGTCACACAGTGTCAGATCCAATGAATAAGACGGGTGAGCACACACCATCCTATATATATGATTCTGCCTCCCCATGGGGTGGCACTCACTACCAGCACTACAGTTTTGTCACACCTCTTAGGACATGTACGAAAGAAGACCTCCAGAACTGCTTCAGAAGGTGGCAAGAACCACGAGGTGTGTCTGTTTTTGAAGCCAGGTGGGTATTCTGAGATTCATATACGTCCCCTTCCTTTCCTAGCCCTCCCCCGCCTCCACTAGCCAGGCTCTCATCCATCACCTTGCGTTCTCTGTCTGGAGGGGTACTGGCTAGTTTGCCTTTGTCGTCTTTGACCCGATTTATGCTCATTAACTGCCCTTACTTCATTCAAAGTCTGAGTCAAGACTTCACTTCCAGAAACAGTCTTTAAGTCCAGACCACGTGGGGTTCAGTTAACGCGTAAGGTCACTGTCTGCATGAAGCACTGGAGTGATAGTTGGTTTGCTGTGGAAGGTGGAGAGTTCACAGGTTGCCAGGATTCCCACGTGGATGTGTCTAGGCGGCTCTGACTCTGCCTGCACAGTTGTATAAAACAATTCAACCCTCAGCTCCTCACCACTTGTGGTAAGAGACACGTTGTGTATAACCAGCAGGCCCCCAGGGTCCATCTGTAGAAGCACCTCAGTCATTCATTAGGATGGTGTGGATCACTCTGGGGGTCTGCTGACATCTGCTATTGGAAAGCCCCTTCCTTTTCCACCACAGCAATTTAGAATCCAACCATCTGGAGGCCCCTCTCTTCCATCCATCATTACCTTGCAGAATATTTTCCCTGAAGTAGTTAGAAATCCTGGTCTTCACCTATTTTCTATGGCTGGGAACTCTCTCCTTTTCTAAGAATGAAAACAGCACTGTAACTTGTTCATGGTATCTTTTTTACCATATTCCATGAAATACATTCTTAAAAGATCGCTCATCTAGAAAGAACACATACCTTGCTCGAAAACCCATCGATAAAAAGTGAAATTAGTCTTTAAAAATGAAATAAATACATATATCAATTAATAAAGGTATTTTCTGATCTCGTATTTCATTGACAAATATGTAATTGTCACCATTAGTCAAAAAACTAGAGAGGAGATAGTGTACTGTGTTATGAAAATGCATTTATGTTGTACTTGCCAAAGGCTCTCAGAGGTTGTTTTGCATGTGCCTCACAGAGTCCCATGGTCCTTAGTCTTCCTCGCCTAGAATCCCGTGATTCTAGGCAGAAGCTGTGAGTCATCCCAGATTAACTCTTGCTTGGGCTTACTGTCAGTGATCATGCAATTTAGGTAAAACGATCAAGGAAATCTTTTCAAATTCTATTAACCCACAGTGGAAGGAACCAGCACGAAGCTCATGTTTACATACAAATGAGGCCAACTTCAGTTTCTAGAAATTTGTAAATGATACACGAGTTTTCAGATCCATTTGTTCAATTATCTTAATGGAAGACTAATGAACTATAGATTTCTTGGCCACTATCAGAAGTTTTGTACTGAAAGATTAAAGATCACATTAATAAGTAATTTGTGTAAGTTCAGCTTTTGATGGGAAAACAGAATAAACTGTAAGTAAGTAATGGTACCCATGAAAAGCACGGTGCTGTATTTTCTGTCCCACTGTAGTGGGTGGCAGCACCTCCAGCTCCCAAGCACATATCCTCCAAGTGTGCCCCGATGCACCCGCTTACTTTAGTGCTGTAAATAAATCATTCATTTTGGTAGTGATTCTCCCAGTCTCTTCATTTCTGAAAGTCATCCTTCCTAATGCAGGACTTCTAACTGATTGGTTGAGCATCTAGCTTTAAAAAAAAAAAAAACAGCTGTGTTTAATTAGAAAAACAATGACACGTTTTTTGAACAGGGGCCATGTATTTGCTCAAACAAATGCTTTCTTTACAAAAATTATATTTTATCATAATTGTATATCAATGAAAAATTATTACATTTATGATTTTAAAAGACATATGATGATCAGGAACCTGTGCAGTTTCTATAGATAAATAGAGAGGGGTATTTCTTGTGTTTTAATGACTCACTGAGGTGGATAAAATAAGGAAAATTCTTTTCTAGTAACAATTGAGCACATTCTTTTTTTGCCCAGACATTGTTATACATCAGAGAACATCAGGATAGAAGACACTGATTTCGCTACTCAAGAAGAATACTGATGAAATCATAGGATGACAAGGACAAGCACAGCCAAGGCAGCCATAGCTTTCACTCTGAAAGTGTCTGTGAAGATACTTCGTACAAACGGATCCCCTACTCTGTGGAAAAATAATCAACACTATCAATCACGTTCCCTGTACAGCCTATGGATACAGACTTCCCATCCAGCCTGGATTCATTTAAAAGAATTTTAATGTTTTTAATATGAAATACTCTCCTCACGTTAATGCGCAAAGGTAAAAAATAAAAACTGGTCAGGATGGGTTCAAGTGTGTGTTCTCGGTCACATTTCAATATTATAGAAACGTTACAAACCACTGAAGTTTCTCTTGGTCTAGAATGGCACGAACAGAAAAGCCACGTGTCTGTATAATGCAGTGTAGACACAACTCTTCACAGTTTTAAATGGAATAAAAAATAAAACCACATCTTACAAAGATAGGGGATGCTTCCAGAATGGCTGGCTTTGCTCCGTATCTGGAAGGTTTGATTAATACCACAAAATCATACTGTGAGTGGATACTAGATACTTGCGAACGCATGGAAGAACTGAAACTAGAAGAGTTGCCAGCTTCATGAAAGGCACTGGTTACTTCTCTGTACAGTGAAACTCTAGGATACGTCTATTTACTGAAGGAGAAAACACCTCAGAGAGCAGACTTACGATACTTAGTGAACTATCAAGAAGACCCGGTGTGCTGGTTATCTTTCCCGTGCGCTTCTACATACTGCTGCTGTCACCCTCGCCCAGTTCAGCACTAGCCAGTGGGGATGGTACGAACAGATGCCTTTGGACTCTGGCTTTTCACTGGGTTGCTAAGGACCCTGAGAGGAAGGTCACCTGTAGACCAGCGGGAGAGAGGGGGGTGGTACTACTGTGGCAGTTCTGCTGCTGCCTCCCCCCACACGTGGTTGACTGACGCTGGTTATCCGACCCCACCCAACTTCTCGGTCTCACGTACTCTCCACTCAGCTCTTGCTCGGCATGTCTCTGCAACCCTTCACGCTCTTAAGTTTTCTGGTCTACGAGTGACACTGACCTCCACTCTTCCTAGCCCAAGGACTGAGCACCCTGCTGTTTGACTGATTCTTGCTGATGACGTTACAGTAGACCCTGTATCCAACCCCTCTCATGTCATCTAGTATATGCCACGCATTTCCTCCTAGCAATTAGTCTAATGCATCAAGCATATGATCCTATATCCTAAGGTTCTCATGGGCAAACAGTCCGCCACAATTGTCTCCAAGTCACCAGGGATTTCTAAGAACATGATGGAAAAAAAGCTATTCCAATTATTTATACAAGTATTTCTAGAGGCCTGCACTTTCACCAAAAATATTTGCAGAAATATCGTTGGCCAGTATATAAATATTGCAAATCTCCAGACATAATACAGCTTACACAGATGTGAAAAGGAGCTGTTGCAACTTCCCTGAAGTAGAAGGACAGACCCTCACCCAACATGTGGTTCTGATGAGGAGAGGCAGGTGGTTACCACAACATACACACAGAGGGCACAAAAAGTTTATCACTTAGGTAGTTGACAATTTTTTGGACAAAGAGTGTCAAGCCCCCAAGCCTCCGATGGGCGTTTATCATCAGATAAGTGCATGGAAGCCTGTTGAAGGTGGGGTGGGGGGCGGGAGTCAAGTGATTCAGAGACAGCATTATGAGATTTCTGCATCATCCCTACTCTTCATGATTTCTCTGCTTCTTTCCAGGCCCCAGGATCCCACTTCTTGGTCTATAAAATTTAGTCTTGAGTTTTCCTCTTTTCCTACTTATCCATATAATTCCCATTACTGTGCTTGCATTTAGGGGTGGGGAAGAGAAAGCAGAGAGAGAGAGAGAGAGAGAGAGACAGAGAGAGAGAGAGAGAGAGGATAACATGCATGTCTTGGGATGGCATTTCCTGGGCACAGACAAGACATAGCCTCTGGTAGAGCTGCCGCCCTATTCTCAATTCCACCCCTCCGCGGCGGCTGCTGCTACTGATGCCTTCACCTTGGCATTAGATGGAGGCCAAGGTGGGAGAAAAAGACAAAAGCGGTCCCCAAGGGATTGCCTCCATCCTTTCTGACATTTAGGCTTTCCACTTTCATGTTATTCAGAGCAGAAACACAGGTTTCTTTTGGAACTCTGCCTCTGTGCATGCCATAGAGTTAGGCACCACGCTGCTGTGGATGAAGGATGAAAAATACTTCAGAAAAAAAAAAAGGACAATCACTGCTGGCTTGACCTTGCTTGACCTTGCTTTAAGTTCTGGCTTCCTTCCTCAAACAAAGAGAACAATATTTTTTCAGAATTCTGAGGCAGCATCTCAACTTTTAAGAAGCATTTGGCGGGTTGCGGGGAAGACAGATGAATCAGCCCTTCTTCAGGGACCTGCACTTTTGGTTACATACTTTAAGGTAACTCATGCAAACTCACTTCACATACAGTTAGATGGCAAACAAACACTGGTTTGCCTCTTTAATGAGTTTTCTGATTTACAACATCATTTTAGCATTAGTAACAAATTTTCTGTACTTATCTTCACCTTTACAGTTTCCAAAGAGTTTGAATGTTCACTATAATATTTTGATCTTTTTAACAACTCTGGACAAGATTATTAAGCTCTATTCCAGAGAAGAAAGTCAACTTCTTTTCTCTCAAAATTCATCCTGCTAGTGACCAGCAAAACCAGAACACCAACCAGCTTTTGTTTTGACCCATCGTTTCTTGCTTTCCCTAGAGTATCTCATAGTTGAGTGTCTCCTGAAATTTCAAAGAACCTGGAATACTACAGTACCCGCAGCAACAATGACGCCAGGCCGCATGAATCGAAGTCTTCTGTTAATCAATAACGTAAGCGTTCCTCTAATCTAGTGTTTTGAGATGACTGCCTTTTTAATAGCTACATGATCAAAAAATGCATCAAAAACTTTATGAGGCTTTTAACTAATAAGGAATATCATTAGTAAGAAGCTATATGAATTACCTAAACTTCTCATTTAAATACTTAGGTCTGTTGCATATCTTGAAAAGGGAGCTACCAGTGTCAGCAATTAGCTCACAAGCTCCTCGAGAGCCGACAAGGCAAAGAGAAGGTTTGTGTGGATTTAAACTAAGGAGGCTCTTAATGAGCCTGTAAATGTATTTAATTAGCTTCACGTGAGACAAAATTATGTTTAAATGTAAAGTTATTTATGTAATTATATGTATAATTAGAATGTGTATACAATTATTGTATATATTATTTATGTGTATACATGTATATATACCCACAAACCCACATATATTCCAACTTATTACTGACATTTGTTTAGCAGTAACTTTTTTACTAAATTATCTAAAAAAACTCATAAAGGCTTTTTTGGGAGGTACCTGGAGATATTCTTCTGTACTCAATGTGTTCCTTCTATGAATTAAAGACTGACATAACAAACCACTCTAAACAATAAAACCTGTGGGCCAAGTTTCCAACAGTTGAACCCTTTCAGGAACCAACTATGTCCAGTCCAAAGGACCCCAGCAAACCTTGGGGTTATCAGCTGTCAGTATTTTAAATATGAACATCCATTAGCACAGGTGTTTGACGAGTGAGAAGGTGTTGCAATAGGACATGCATAGTATGTATAAACCTTCTATTTGGTTAACTTATGCTGCACAAAACTGCACTGACGTGCAGCAGAGGTGAGACAGCATCAGCTTATTTTGTTTAAAAGAGTCTGCCAAGCACTGAGCGAGCGGTCAAGTCCAGGCGTATGGACCGCTGCTGATCTCGTCTCTCAATGCAGCGATTACGGATAAATGTCTCCTGATGTAGGAGCCGTCATGTTTAGAGTTGCCAGCTCACAGGAAGAGTTCCCGTCCTAGCAGAACGTGAGCTGATTTGCTGGTAATGTCGTCGCAGATGGAACTAGTCAAGATGCGGTTGTAAGGGGTCAGCGCTGGAGCCCTTAACCCCGCGAGGCTGTGTTCTACAAAGATTTGACTATGTGAGGACACGGACACAATGGTAGGGGATGTCGTGTGGCAGCAGGGCCAGAGGCAGGAGGGCTGCAGCAGTAAGTCCACGCAGCTTCTACCGACAATGGGGGCGTAGATTTGTGGCCTCTATCTTGGCTGCTCAGCTGAATCATCTGGAAATCTGGTTTCCACCGCTGAGACTCTGAATCGGTCTTGCTATGGCCTAGAATTTAGTATTTTTTCAAATACTCCAGCAATTCTAATGAGCAGCCGAGACTGAGTCCCACTGTGTACCAGGTAGATGTTAAGCTGGCAGTCATAAATGGCACGTCTCTTCTCCCAAAACCATGGCCTGTGTGTTTCCCTGAAGTTAGGCGGCAGGGAGCAGCCTTCCGAGTCATTGGTACTGAGTGGCCGCCATCTCGGCAAGCCCACGTGCAAGGGAGGCAGCAGCGAGACTCTTTCCTCTAAGTACGAGCCGCCCCCTTCCACTCCCTCCTAAGTCCCACGTTCCCACCCTCAGGGTCACGTCTGGAAACCCACACAACGGGGGCACAGCGAAGGTGGGCAGCACCGCATCTGGTCCCGTGAGGATCATCTAAATGAAGCTTTGTCTTCACCGACTATTCAGATAAACCCTTCCCAGGCAACATTTGAAGGTTTTAGCTAATGCATAACACGAGGTTCAAGCATACATCATACTGATACCATACTTATTTTATTCCTTGAATAGGGGCCGGACACATCCAATTGCATTTTATGTGATCTCTTTGAGTCTGTTTAAAGAGAAGCCGTGAAACAGATGGATGTCTTGCTGACAGCCGCCCAGGAGGCCGGCTTCTGGGAGACAGCGTGCGAAGCCGAAAGCGGTTTCAAAGTGCTGAGGGGGAGGCCGCAGCACAGATCCTATTAACAAATAATGGGGTTTGTATGTCCCCGGCACCTCCGAAGGGGGGCTCTCCTGCACGCCTTTCCCTGTTATTTGTTTTCACTTAGAAGACTATTACGGCCTCCTCCACCCTCGGAACCCAGCACATCTTGTGCTCATCACCGGCCACGATAAATAGATCTGCGCTCGGAGACTTGGGGCACTTTAACTGCTCTGTGCACTTTTCTCAAGTAGTAAAAAGAAAATGCCAACCTTTATGCACCCCCTCTGATGCGGTCTATGTAGAGTGCTGGCACTTCATGGCCCCCAAAGACCCACTCTGTGGAAAAGAAAAATATGACCTGATGGTATAGTTTGCTTTTACAATAAAACCAATAGTCAAACGTAAAAAGTGACCTCACTTAAGGTAAAACACAGAAGCTTCCTTCACATATTAAACAGGTATACACAGGCAGTACTGTGTGTCTTTGATCATAATTGACTTTAAAAGGAAAAAAATAAAAACAGATGAAATGGCCCCAGTGTAAGAATTGAAGGGCTTCGTCGGCCAGCTGCTGTGCCAACACTGGAATGCATAGCTTTACCGCGCTGCGCAGTGAAAAATGCAAACACGTTCTTGCGAAAAACCGTGAAGTTGAGTCTTGGTTCTATTGTTTACAAGTTGAACAAACGCATGGAAATTGCCTATAAGTGTCCTATTTTTCACCAGCACAAAATAAAAACGAACCGTGTCTATGATGTATTGTTGATACACACGAAAATGTTGCACGTACAATACTTCACCTGTGATACTGTCAGCACTCAACAAAAGACGGGGGAAGTTTGTGTTTGGCGGCATTTTCCTGCCCTTGTTGTACAAGCAAAAAAAAAAAGGGGTTATGAAATCTTCATTTTTTGGTGTGAGTTGTGAGCTTCTTTGCAAACGGGCTGTTATAGTTTAGATCTAAAATATTGTCCAGAAATCTCCTGTGTTTGGAAGCTGACTGGTCTGCGGGGGCACTGTGTTGTTTGTCAGTGGATCAGTGTACCGGGCAGTGCTTAGCTGAGTATGCCGTTGGGAGGGGGAGGTTTGGCAGCGGAGGGGGTGGGTCATTGGAGACGTGACCCAGAAGGGCATATTCTTTTCCCTGGCTTGTCTTTCTGTGTCTGTCTCTCTCTCTTTCTTCTCTGCTTCCTGCCACCATGAGGTGAACAGCTGTCGATCACCATGCCCCTTTCACTCACTCTCTCTCTCCTCCTCCTCCTCCTCCTCTTCCTCCTCCTTCTTCTTCTTCCTCCTCCTCCTGGCACCATAAGGTGAGCAGCTGTCCTTCACCCACCTCACCCCAACAGGCCATTTCTGCCTAAATCTTCCCTCTTTTCAACTGTGGATATCTGTTATTCAGTCCTAGCAATGGGAAAGCTGGCTAATCCATAGGCTAAAACCAAAGCCCTGACCTTAATATATATTATATTCTTCCCACAAGACAGTTGAAAATCCTTACCACAGATCAACTCTTCCACCTTCCAAACTCTATGACAATCATTTTCCACAAAACACCCAAAGAATTATTCCTGGAGAATATCACAAAGACAAGATCAATAGGTATGATCTTCATTCACACTGTGACGCTTGATAGTTTCTCCCTGATGCCAGGAGAAAGGGTAACCAATGATTTCCTCAGGACGTAGCTTGGGGGTGTGATTTGTTGCCCTGTGTGGAGGAGTTTGGAAGCCTGAAATTACAGCGACGACAGAAACATCACTTGAATTACTACCCTGACAAGTACGACCATTATGCTGGGAATATGTTGTCTTCAGTTCATCAGTGTCTTTCCGGCACTGCGGGCAATTTCTGATGTGCAGTGTTCTGGCTACTGGCCCCACTGTCGCGGAGGCACATTCATTTGCCAGAATTTCACAAGAGTAAAGTTAAAAGCAACGCGATTATTTGGCCCACAAAAGACAGCTGTGATTAATCCATCCTTCCCTCTCTAAAGACATATTTAAGAAAAAATTAAGGATTGATTGAATTAACTAGAATTGAGATTAGAAATTCAAACTGAATGTTTTTGAATGTCATTGTTTCAGAGAATTATATTTTAGTTTCATTTTTTTCTTTACTTTTAACACCAAGGTCAGACATGGTATGCTACAGGTTATGTTAAATTCTGCCAATTTAATTATATCTTTCATTCAGTCAAAACCCTTCTATCATATTACTATGCTTCACACAGAAGGGTTTAATTAATTAGAGGAGCATCTGAAGAGTTTACCTATTTTAAATGAAAAATATTTTTCAACTAATTATTGGAACTTGAAAACTATTCTAATTTTCCCTGGCTGGCTTCGTATCATCCATTGAAGGATGTTAAGGAATGCTCCTTAGAAAAGTGGGAACATCTATTGCCAACACAGATAACCCAACGACAATCCAATATACTCCTCTTATATATAATTATGAGTGGACTACACTTTGCTATCATGTTAACATGATCTTCATATAGGTACATGTTTATTGATTTACTCCTTGGTCTTTGAAAAGAAACAAGAATCAAGTTAAATAGCAGGCAGGGAAGCGGCTCCAGGGTAAGATACTTGCTAGTATGCAAGGGTTGGATTTGATCCCTAACTCCATACAAAAAAACCCAGAAAATTTCTATACTTGCTTTAGAGAAGTCTTTAGTCTTGTAAATGATAGAAATATACACATACAAGAAATACTTCCTATAGTTCATCCAATATGCGTAGAGATTCTATGTAATTGTATTTCTCATTGCTTTTCACTCAGACTTCTGACTTGTTACTACTCTCAGAATCAAGATAGCATCTGATAAAAAAAAAGTTTAGCATGTGAGTTCAGTTTCCAAGGGTCCTCCTTTGAACCAATGGTATGCACAGGCTTAAACCCAGGTGCGTACCCAAAGCAGTGTTTGTTTGACAATCCTTATTTAAACAACTGGGAACAAACATGAGTAATAGAGCAGAGAAAAAGCAATTAACTCTTCCTTAGGACCAATTTCTTTCTAGCTTTCTAAACTACAGTTTAACTAGTCTGTTATTATACTCAGTTCCGAGATTTGGATTCTTAATAACTGCCTCATTATCTTAAACACAACCTCAATATTCCCCTTTAATACCCTCAGGGACCCACAGCCATGCTCAGAGTAGATTACATCTGTAGAATCAATTCTTTTGTGTGTTCCTAACCAGCCATTTGAAGTGCGAATCAGGTCAGCCTTCATGAAGTCCGCTACTCCATCTCTTTCATTAGTAAAAACTGACATTTCAAATTCCAGCTGTTATGTACCACACACCCACACATTGTACAAACAGAAAAGCACATGCAGAAATATTCTGTTTCCACTCTGCCTTGTAGGGGTTTCTAAATGATCACCATTATTTTGGCTTCCCAAACGTGGTTGTGAATTATTCTTTGCAATCCTCTAAAGCATAATAATTGCAGGAAGGTAGAATTCGTCCCCAAATTTAAATTCTGGAAGAGCATCAGCAAATGCTGTGATCAGTAATGTGTGATCAGTGTTTGACCTTTTGCCTTCCCTGTGGAATTTCATTAATTCTGGCATCGATTTTTAAAAGATGTGCTTGCACAAATTTACACAACTGCTCAATGGAACTGTGTTCTTCTGGGATGTAACTTTCTTGGCAAAAGGGATATTAGAGGCGGTGGGTTCCCATTCGCAAATAATGAATGAGAAGCAGAATAATGATGAAAACAGCCTGAATCCAGAAATTGTTAGGAAGATACAAAAGGAGAAGATATAAAAGTCAATTGTGGCTTTAGAAGAATTCAACATTAATTCACTAATTCATTTCACAAGTTTGACTGGCTCTAATAATACGTCTAATGATAAGAGAGATAGGTGGACCATTTAGAGGGAAATTCACACACTGGGCATAAGGAGAGGACCACCAGAAAGTAGAAAGAAACCCAGTGTACTATACAAAGTTCTGTGAGGAAGAAAGGACAAATTTTTTTTTGGGGGGGGGGATACTGAAGCAAAGTATAATTTACAATTTATCTTGTGAGAACCTGGGAAAGTGCTGAGGATGGAGACATGAACATTTACATCATTTTGGGACAAAAGCCCATAGAATATGGCTGATTTAAAAAAAAAAAAATTAGAGACGACTAGAGCAGAGACTAGGGAGAAGTGGGGAAGTGTGGCACGGACGCAACTTCAGTCGTTACTATATTTGAATTTGTCAGAAGCCAGTGGGCATGAGAGCAGTGCTAAAAAGAGAAGGCATGTGACCGAACTATCTTAGTGCTTTAGAGAAACAATGCAGAAGAAAGGACAGTGATGCGGGCAAGAACAGAAATACCAGTCGGGAGGCTATTTCAGAAATCCTGGGAAAAATAACATGAAATACAATTATAGTGATGTCAGGGCAAATAAAATCAATGAATCACATGATAAAGGTTACAAAACTTGGTGATGTACGTAATGCAATGATCGATGCAGCAGGAAATGATAACATTTCTCTTTGGGGCAGAATAACAGGCTGGTTAAAGTACTGAGACAGAAAAATATGTAAGAAAAAGGAAGGAATTATAATCAATTTGAGTTGTTAGTCACAATGCAAAAATCCACAAGTAACGTCCAGTGGAAATTAGATGTGTGATGTAGAGAGCGAAGGAAAAAAAAAAAAAAAACCAGGCTGGGAGTAGCACTTTGGAAATCAGGAATGACCGTGAAGGCGAAATGATCCCTCTTTGATGAAGAGGTGCTGGTTTGAGAAGAATGTCCCAGGGAGGAAACCGGGTTTGCAGCTGCAGAGGCCAAAGGAGTATCAGTAGTAAATAACCAACAATGCCTAATTCTGTTTAAATTTTCTAGTCCTTGGAAAGCTGTCATTTGATTAACAATAAAAGAATATCACTGATAATGACCGTTAGAGCAGTTTCATTGGAATCACACGGCTAGTGGAAAAATAATTACAGAAAGGGCCAACCTTGCTAGAGCTGGCGATTGGGTGCTCTGTGACTGTGAACCGTATTGTGTCAGTTTGAATGAATGAAGAAACACCCAGCAGATCGGGCAGGCACAGTTTTGCATGTACCCACAGGTAATGACAAATAGGCCATCGAACTGAGGGAGGAAGAACCACGTGGATGTGGGCGCCACCACCCAGTAGACTCGGGCTCTGGACAGAATAAAAGAAAAGAAACTCTTCAGCAAGAGTCCAGCTCACTGTGCGCCATGGTCCCTAGACACTGGTCTCCAGAGCAAACTCGAACGACCTGTCCCGTAGTGAGTGTTCAACCCTGAGCTTGTCCCGGAGCTGCTTCCTTGATCCCCATCTGGGTAGCTTCCATCTTTCGTCTGAGCAGCCGTGGGACCTTCCAGTTTTCCCACGGGCAGACGGCCAGTCAGGACTGTCCTTTTTCTGATCTCTCAGACAGCAAGCTAACTCTATCTAATAAAATTCCCTTAAAATACTTTATGTATTTATTTTCCAACAATTCTGTTTCTCTAGACCCGAGTATAAGCCTTGGAGGATAGCTAATATGTCTGACGCTAGAGACGTCTAGAAAGCAGAACTGGGAGGTGGTTCCAGCACATAGAGAGGCATGAGAAAGCGTGTTAGCAGGGTAAGGAGAGAGGGTCCTCTGGGGATACAGAGCCTGTGAATAGAGACATTCAGAAGCCTTTCCATCACCACACATGTAACTGGCCACGCACTTTACTCATTGTGTGGTACCAGCATTAAAGAAGTGCTTGTGGAAGGAAAGAAGGAAGGAAGGAAGGAAGGTAGGAAGGAAGGAAGGATGGATGAAAGTAAGGAAGGAAGGAAGGAAGAAGGAAGGCAGGCCGGCCCTTGGTCAGTCTTTCTCCGCGTTAGCTGGTGATCTGCATGACCAGCACGTTCCCATGGATAAGGCATCAGAGGCCATGAGGTTACGAGGGGACTCCGGCATTAAAGAATATCTACAAGTAAAGCAAAGAGGACACAGTGGAAGGCGGCTTAAGAAGAATGATCAGGGAACTCAGTCAAGGCCATAAGATTCCAGGGTACCGATATGACCTATGCTGTTCGCTGGGATTCTGAAGATGCTCTACTCTTGATACGCATGAATTGTCCACAGAATGTAATATACGTATGTGCTGGTAAGTGACTGCAAAGGTCCAAATGGGGGAGTTAGCCTGGGTGGTAAAAACAGGTAATTTAACCTTAAACACCAACATGAGAAAACCAGAGGAGACGAGATATTTTTAAAGGGGAGCAAGAAAATAAATTGACATCTGTAAAGTGGGGCATAAATTTACAGATGCAACGAGGTTGGGGCTTAAGCCAAGAGAGCAAAGTATGTTCCTCACAATACTGGCAATGTTTACTTGGCAAGTAAAGTAACCGTTTCCTGGGTAATGAAAGAATTTCTGTGAAGTCATATACACACAAGTAGAAAGAGCCTTGAAGGGTGGGTGACTCTGCAGCGCCATGGCACAAAGCCTCGGAAAGGGGAATTAAGAGCAGATCATTAGTAAAGTGACTCTGAAACAATACTGAGGACAGAAACAAAATTATTCTAAATGTGAGAAGGGAAGTAAAAGCCAACCAGCATGGTGGCAGGCACTCAGAGCGCAGTTTCTGGACTCCAGGCAACACCAGTGTTCCCAGAATGCCTAGGGAGTTGGTTCCAGAACTTCTTACAGCTACCGTTATTTGTGGGTACTTAAGTTCCTTATATAAAAGGGCACACTAATTGCATATCGTAATGCTTGGAGTGGAATTTCACTGGCTGTCTGGGAACCCACCTCAGAAATTCGTGGAGCACACTTCCAGGCGTGTGTGGTACGACAGAGAGGCGTGGTCTTGGAGACTGGCAGGCGCCGCACCTCCTTCGGTCCGGCACCGTTCTCCTAGTCTGCTTCTTGGCCTCCATCAATGAAGCATCCTTTGTCTACCGTGAACTCCCATCTTGATGTTCTGCCTTGGAACCAGCCAAACACGGACAAAAAACATGAACCAAATTAAGCATCTCCTCTTTTTAACTTGTGAGTGTCAGGTGTTAGGTTCAGCAAAGGTGACTTATATCCCCTATGTGCATTTATCTACATGCTTTATGTCATCTCTACATCACTTACATTGGCTAATATGATGTAAAGTTTTTTTTTACATTGTATTACTTAGATAATAACAAGAAAAAGCCTGCACATATGAAGTATAGGTACAATTTTCTTCCTGAATATTTTTGACTTATAATTGGCTCAAACTATAGATTTGAAACCCATGGATATTAAGGGCTGACTGTATGTACAATTTTTTCAGTTCTGAAACCTGTCTTAATATTTTTCTATGGGACATTTTTCGATTCTCATTTTGGTGGATACACTGGATTTTAAACTATACAAATGAGATTTTAAAATTGTTATTTGAGATCCTTTTTATTACAATTAGACAATTTTGCTTCTCAAGAGAACTGAAATGGGCCATATGATTCATAGATTTAAGAGAAACACATCTGCCATCTGCCCATCTTCTGTCCTTTCACTAGATTACCTAAAAACCACTCATGTGTGATTAAGAAGAAATTATGGCCTTGAATCCCCGAGAAGCAGTTTATAGCGTATGAGATGCCTATACACATGGAGACAGCAGCCTCCATCCCACTGGCAAGGCTATAAAGTGGTTTCACATACTTCATAAGCAAAATAGAAGAGATTTTTTTCATGTAGGCATAATCAGGACATGAAAATCAAAATTCTTCGTAAGTTCATACTGATCCACAAATTTTTTTTATCAACAGCCTCTCCTGTCAGAGCATTACATCCATCTTCCTTCTTACACTGATGGAGTATACACCTGTTGAGCATCCCCTCCTGAATCAGCCAGCCTATGGACAAGAGTGCTACGTGGGTGACCAAGATGGTCTCCGTTTCTCAGTGGGTGCGACCTCTTTTTCAGGCCTTGCTGCTCAAAAAACCATGAACACGTAACACTCACATTATCTTAAAAGATCTTTCTGAAATTTGGAATCCCAGCCCCTGCTCAGATGCATCAGGCGTAAAATCTATATTTTAATGAAAATTCCAACTGAGTCACATTCAGAGAAATATTTGATATGCTTTGTTTAGTAAATACTAGTAGGTCAAAAATATTACCAGTACAAATACACGTGTGTATGCTCCTAAGAATGTGTAGGTCCACCCAACTCAGACCAGGAAGAACTACTCCCTAACTCTTTGCCGTATGAAACACCTTTAAAGACAGAGGACTCCGAATCTCCAAAAGATCTATCAGCAAGTGGATTCAAACCTGAGAAATATGTCCCCTGTCCCATAGCAGCTCTCCTCTGTGTCCTTGGATAACTAATACCTAAAATGTTGCAACTTTTAAACATTTTCTAGATTCCACATTAATCTCCCATCTCTCTTTTTCATTTATAAATATAATTTATCTCACCACTATGTCACTCTACAGCTGTGTGTGTGTGTGTTAAGCTGTGCCACATATTAGCAGCTACTTTTCGGAGGTTGTGTTCCAGTTGTCATTAGAAAGAGTCTCTATGCTCCTGAGAACATACAAATTAGCGCTCCTCAGAAGGGAAACCTGACAGTTTCTCCCTGTCCCCATTTCACTGCCCACATTATGTCCGCAAATCCTTTCCAGATCACCTCTGGCAAGAACCAATTTTGCATTTGACCTTCTCCTTTTTCTCTGGAAGGTTCACTAAAGGATGTCATTAAAAATGGTTTAGTGCCTTTGCGCACTGATAGAAACCATTACTTTTACCAGTATTGGTAACAAGTATTCTGAGAGCTTACCCAGAATGCTCTATAGAGCATTTTTGGTTTTCCAAGGTCTGGGGTAAGCTCCTCACGGGCACTTTCATCTCATGACCCAGTGAAGGACACACAGTTATAACTTGGTATCACTGAGAATCCAGTGCTCAGAGACAGGGCGCTGCTCAACCTCCTAGAGCTGCCAGAGCCAGGAATCCAGGTTGGATTTCACAACTGAACTCAATGCTCCTGCCAACATGAAAAAGAAAAACGAGTCAGATGTTAATATATTTTGTGTTGAAAAGAAATCACTCAAGAAATAACATCTTTCTTACACTTGTGAATATCTCTGCATCTGATGATGTATTAGCTCCTAGGGATTCTGGCCAACTTTGAATTTTTGAAATGTAAGACTACATTATGGAAGAGCTTGTTTTTCTAGTTCAAGTCGGTGACCTCCTAGGAAGAAGAGGGTCCCTTGCTTTTGCGTTCCTGGTCTTACAGTGACATAATCTTGATCCATCACGGGAATGTCTCATCTGCACTCTTTTCCCCTAAAATGTCTTTCTTTTTATTTCTGGAAAATGTACTCTGTTAACTACCCCCCTTCCCTGATATCGCAGCTTTGGAAGTACAGTATACACTACCCCTTTGCCTCCTGCTCCAGCACTTTTAATAGCAAATCCTGCATTGGTTGCACTGGGTGGTGGCGCAGTGCTCTCCAACCATGCTGAGTTTTGACTTCCTTGGCTTTTGATTTTCCAGTTCTTTTCAATCCATGCTCTACGTAAGCAGCGAGGTTGGGTGGTGCGTGTGGCTCTCAGGAGATAACACAGATCCACGAGCAACAGAAATCAGGGAGCTCAGCTCGCCCAGGAAGCATATCGATAGTTTTCCTGCACCAAACAGGGTGCTCCATGTTATAGAACATAATGCACAGTGGCTGGCCGACGGTAGGCAGGAGGACAGAAGCGTGGCTGGATTCCACCGACGTGGCCCCCACCTGGCAAGCCAAACTGAAAGGCCGTGCAGACCCTGACTGCTCCACCGGCCGCCCAGTCTTTGAGACCTGACTTCATGTGTACTGAAGCGACTTTATGTGACACACTGTGAGAAAATATGGAAAGCAATGCCTGCTTTGCTTCTAATATTTACCAGTATTTATCATATCACTCATGAGAAATTGAAATAGAGGGATACTCAGTCATGCTGTGATTTCTGTTGTTGTTGTTGTTGGTTTGTTTGCCTTTTGGTCCCTTGTGTTCTACAATTTCAGCCCACAATATCTCGCATGTGTCCTAGTGCCAGCTCATGGTGTCCAGAGTCTGGAAGCAAACAAAGAAAAAGATGAAAGCAAAGAGAGGTAAATGAGAGATCACAGTGGTCTGGAACTATCTTGAAAACTAACTTTATTTTTTTCCCTTGGAAGTTCTTTCATTCCAACTATTGCTGAAAAACTTAAGGCCGTTCTTCAAACCCGATGTTAGCATCACGAGTGTGCGTCTCACAAATGCTCTGGAAGTTTGGAGCAAGAGTTTTGCAGTGAGGATCAGACTCACCAAGTCTGTCTCAGAGACCACGCGATCAGTTCAGGATCTCCCTGCTTCTGCAAGATGCTCCCTCAATCCCCACAGCCACCGTCTGCAAGTCATCCTTGCCTGTGTGACCCTGCCCACTGCAATCTTCCCAATAGGGGTCACTGACTTGAACTAAAAGGACAACTTCTTCCCTAGTATATTCTTGTATTTTCCAAGAGACTTTTCTTTCTTTTTTACATTTGTAATTCATACATGATACACACGGTATGCCATCACCACTAGAAGCAACAAAAAACATCTTTAAAACCAAGGCAAAATAAAACGAAAACTCTCTTCCTGACACACTAGCATTGAAATTCACCAAAAAAAGGAATATTTGCCTTGCAAGTTCGACCTATGAGGTTACCATTGAGTGCTTCCAAGGGTACAGTATTGGTCCATGTAGAAAATATATTTTATTTTCCGCCTACTTATTATTTTTATTAGCATATGTTTGTGACAAACAATAATTATATTCACCTTCGAGAACAGGTGCAGGGACATTCACAGGTTAATCATTTTTACTTCCCTTTTCCCTCTTCGACCTCCAGTATCCACGCTTTCCCTGAACCCCTTCCCGTGTCCACACAGTGTAGTTCCCTGTTTCACATCATTTTTTATTTTGTTCTTATTTGTATTTTAGATTTCTGTCTTGTACTTCTCCACTACTCAATCGGCAAAATCCTCCTGAGAATTACTCCTCCTCACAGAATTCTCTTTTGTGAGTCACGGTCTTACTTTACGACAAAATTGTCTCTCACCAAGTATTATAAACCTACCCCAATGATTTACCTGCGTTCTTTTTAATTTAACAAAATATCAGATCCTGTAACACATATATCCTACAGGCAGGATGAATGAGAGGATGCTTCGGCATTATTTCATTATAGAATTCTAACCTCTAACTCCAACCCCCAAGTCACCATCGCTTCATGCAAATTCACTCTCCAAAACAATGAAGCTGTCATGTCTCCCATTGGCACGTGCTTGAAAAAAAAAATCACCCAATTATTGCTCTTCTTCCCTGGTCCATGTCGCTCACTTTGTGGTTGATAATACTGCAAATCAGACAGCAATCAGAATAATGAGCTGCCACCAGTTGGAGTCATGGCTGGAGCCACATATTGTCAAAGATTGTTCACACTAATCAACGAATAATGACATCGCTGCTTCCATCCCGCTAAACAAAATTCCCTCAGTTGTGCAACACAATTACTCCTAATAACCCCTGAAGCCTTCCTGTGCTTACGGAGCCGGTTTCAGGGATCACCTGGAGACCTATCAGAGAACGAACCGGGAAGACCTGCTCCACCAGATGGAGAGTACTCTTTAGTAATTAACTAGACATTGCTCCTCTGGGTCCATAACGTTTTCTAACATCATGAAGCATTTTCTTTAGCATAATGATATGTCTACATTAATAGATCATATTGGGACCAGATAGGAGATAGGATAAAATATTAAACATTTCATACATGAACTATATTATTAATAGTCTTTCTTTGGTTTTTAAAAAATATATGCTAACGTGACATTCAACAAACAAATTTAGTGGCGTTAATATTTAAGAGGCGCCTGCGAATTCAGACTCATGACAAAACGCAGTGTTGCTCATCTGCCCAGAGAGATATACCTTCGTGATTATTGATATAGTAGTTAAAGAATCACTTTGAAATGGAGACATTGAAAGGACCTTGAGCGGAGTTTAATAAGGAATCAGACTTTCACGGCCCTGGGACTCACCAGCTTCTGGTCTCTCCCTGTACGGGACCTTCTGCTCCGGGGTGTGAGGTGGGGTGACAGATGATCCCTGACATCGCCTGTGGCCCGGACATTGTACATCTTGTTTTAGGAAACATTTCAAGGTGGGAAGGGGCTTTTGCAGAGCTGGTGAGACTTTCATTAGGTTAAAGAAGCCATCCTCCCACTTGTCATCACTCAACTGTGTGGTAAGAACCCTAAAAAGAAAAGAAAAAAAAAAAAACCTCCAGTTAGGTTGGAACTGAATGGGTCCTGACAGGTTGACAGACAGCTGCGTTTTGCAGGTTTTGAAATGCAGATTTGGCGGTGATACAACGCGGTGTCATTACTGCAGGCCTTGGGAGGGGTTTTGTCTACTAGGTGACAGCTGGTACCGCAAGGTCATTTTACTAATAGCTCAAGGTGAGGGCCCAAGAAAGGCAGCAAGCTCGGCTCCCTCAATGAATTCTTTAATCCTGGCAGAGAATTCGCGACATGTTAATCATAATTACGTGGAAGGAACTGTTACCTTAACTGTAGAACATACTCCTCAAGGGGAAAGTTTAGGATTTTAGGAACCTTTCCCCAAGGGAAACCCTAGTAGAAATGGTGCAAAAACGTCAGAAAGATACCTTGTTCACCAAAGGCGTGTGTTGCAGATCTGCTGTTCAGACAGACACTGGGGCCTTAATGGCTTCTTCATGTTCGTTTCTTCACAGCAGCCAGAAAAAGAGTCATGGTGCTTTTCCCACAGAGAAGGTCACAAGCCTCAGGGGTCTGATGTGGCTGGTTCTAGGGGTCGCTCACCCTGAGGACTGTGAACCTGGGGCCAGACAGCCTGAGAAGCCTTTACAAATCGGTCAGCCTGGTGGCACAGGCTTGTTGTAACCTCAGCGTCCCGGGAGCCTGAGGCAAGAAGATCGTAAGTTTGAGCTCAATCTGGGCAACTTATTTACTTAGAGAGACCCTGTCTCAAAATAAAAACTGAGCTGGGGATTTAGCTCAGTGTATGGAGCTGGGCTCAAGCACCCCTCCACCCCCACTCCAGTACTACCAAAGAAGAAAAATGCTGGATCTCAAAAACACTCACAAGCGGGTTGAGTTAGTAACCTCACACAAGGCATGTAAATTTGATAACTGAGTCCCTGGGACCCACAGCCAGCGAGCGGCAGAGCCAGCTCTCAAGTTCAACAGGGATTACCAACACACGCATCCTGTCCTCCGGGATCTGATTGTCCCTTTGTAGCACACGTTTCTCAAATCTGTCCCTCAGGAGGCATGGGCGGGATGAAGTGATTGACACAGGGCAGGGCTGGCTCAGATCTAACCAGACTTTTCCTTCTCTGGCGTCAAGTTTTGAAGCTCTCGGTATCTCAAGTCACCAAAAATATAGGCTTAGGAGAGAGGGTTGGAAGTAAAGCTCTAGCAAATTATTTTTATGTTCTCAAGATTGTACGTGTAGATGAGATTCTGTATGCGTGGGAGGCACAATTATAAACACAAAGAAACAAAATGCTGATGGTAATATTTTAATATAACACTGAGTGGAATACAGAAAGTAATTGAAAGATGAAAACATTGCAAAGTGTAGGATCATCCCACAAATCTACTGGGAAGCTTTATGTTTTTCCTACTAGTAATGGTGTCCTTTTTTCTTCCTCTCCCTGTCCTTTCTCTTTCTTTTCTCTCTCTCATTCTAATTAATTTGTTTCAAATTTTGAAAAACATTTCCCTACCTAGTTGTCCATGCTCCTAAGAGCTAAGCTAGAGGCTTCTAAAAGTCGAGCTTTCAGATGTTATATATTTTTAAATCATAGCTTTTATGTAAAACAAAAGCAGAGAAAGCCAGTGAGCATTTTATGCAAGATTATGTCTAGAAAGTTTATTAGTTATAAATAAATGTGAATTTAAAAACATCTGGATAGCATAGTTTTCAAAATTGTTTGACTTAAAAATAATTTAAATATGAAATGTATTTTTATTAAATGGAGTACATAGGTTCAACTGAATATCTTGTGTTATCATTGAGAAATGACTAAATAGTACACCTGAGAAATTTCTTAAATCACAATTTAGCTTAATTAGCTGGAAACTTATGCTCCTCTTTATCAAGGCTCCATTTTTATCCCTTCAATAATTCCACATGATCTAATTATAAAAACAGCTTTTTACAAAGTAGTTTTTATAATTAGATCATATTGGGTCCCAGGCTTGAACGGATTCAGAAGGCAAAAGAAATAGCTTCCTGCTGTCATACACATGAACCCAAAGTTTAAATAAAACTTTTCCACCCTTCTGGAAGAACTTTCTACTATTTGACCCATATCTTAAAAACATCCTCATACTTTTGGGCCACTTCAAACCTAACTTCCCACGGAAATTTCCTGCTAAAATTCTGCCTCACACATACACTTGTTCGATTTTTAGTTCCTTGCCACTCATTCTGGGCACTGATCATTCTATTTCACTATAGTTGGTTTTACCCCGCTACGATTCATGGTATTTTCCTAAGACAGGACTTGCGTATCCTAAAGGCAGACACCTTTAGTAGTTCAAAGAACTGTCTGCAGGGCTGAGGGCTTAGAAATCTCATTTATTTTTTGAAAAGAAGATATTTATACAGGCATACGAGCTTCTTAAGACATATGAAATAAGTTACTTTGATCCAACAATCATTCAGAAAACAACGACATCTTTCTTAACGTTCTTTGTTGTCAGCTACTTGAAAAGAATATCCATTAAACTTGGTTAATAATAGCTTGAGATACAAAAATTAAATGATCTGGTCATGCAGTGTAGAGAAAAGGATTAGAATTATGGCTTTGCTTTTTACCAGCTCTACAAATTGATACATTTCTTAACATCTCTGACCCTTAAAATGCACTGTATGCACTGATGCGAGGGCCAATAACTATGGATGGCCTTTTGTGGATGTCAAGTGAATGACAGATACAGAAAGCTTGATGTGACCCCTTGTGGGAAAGAGACAGTGAATGGCTATTGACAAGCATGGCACTGCAGTACCTGGGCTCAGGTCCACCGGTTGCTGCAAAATGCATCTTGATGTAAGTGAAAGGTCCATGTAACCTCAACAAGTTAGAGTGGGTACCATGTACTCAACCACTGTCACATGCCAGAGCATTAGATAATTTGAATATTAGTACTTTTTGTAAATTTCTAGAAATATCCAAATCTTCATAGCAACAGTGGTAAGTTCCAATAGTTAATTTTACAGATGAATAATTGAGAGTTTAAGTAATTTGCTGAAGGCCATAAACATAATGGAATTAATCAAGCAAGACTTATGAGTTTCAGACATGAAAATAATTTTATTTCTGCTTCCTACTGTCCCCTTGAACCATCTCAAAAGACAGAATTCTTTCATTGTTCTTAGACAGAAAAAAAAAAAAAAACTTTTAGCTACTGGGGAAGAGCAGAGGGCCTAGGCCAACTGGTTTCTGAAACAGTTTCATTTATTAATTAAAAATGCCCACTCCCATGTCAACATCAAAGCTTTTACCTTGATGGAAGGTCAATCTCGTTTCTGTCTTCTCTAGCTAGAGCCAGTTTCCCCAAGGCAGGCACTGGGGTCAGCCTCATATCTGCTTACTGCCATCCCTGCTGAGTACCCACACTTTGACTCTGTTATGGTTTATATCTAAAACATCCCTGCAAATTTCCATGTGCTTGGAAGATGACTGGATCATGTGAGCGCTAAGCTCATCAGAGGAAATCAGAAACGGAACGTGCTGTGAGTAGGTGAGACCTGGTGGGGGACGGGTCCGAGAGGATGTCGTCCGGAAAGGTGTGTTCTTACCCCTGACTCCTTCTTGGCTTTCTGCTTCCTGGCTGTCACGTGTGAGCAGCTCTCCTGTGCCGTGTCCTTCCACCAGTTGTTTCTGCCTTGGCACCAGCTCACTTTGGGCTGAACTCACTGGGGAAATGGGAGTCAAATCAGTCGCTCCTCTTTTGACTTGTAGGTGTCAGGTATGGTGCCTCAGCAACGGGAAGCTGATTACTACACTTCCTCAAGACAAGACGAGGAAACAGTGTTTAAAAGTGAGGTATTTTTATAGTTGTTTCTGTTACAAATTGGCTTTCTGATCTACGGTCTGGGAGATGTCTACTCTGGGTCTGATACTTTCCTGGAGACTTTGAAGATCATCCCTACCACTCCCTCATAACACTGCTGTTATTTTCTTGTCTATAATTTCTTCAAGCCTGGCAGGCGCACTCTAATTTGGAGTTCACTTACCCCTTCAGTCCCCAGAAAGAAGGGCATTCAACTCAGTCTTGGCTTTCACAGCCCCGGGTTTTTCACCGTGCACATCAGCAGTTTTTAACCTTGCCATCCAACCTGCTAACCGGTCCATTCCTGATGCAGCATACTGTCCAGGCGAAATAAGACAGGTAGCCATTTCTTAACAATGGAGATACACAGCGAAGTGTATGTCATTAGGAGATTTTACCACCGTGCAGACACAAGAGTGTCCGTGCATTAGTCAGCTTTCCTGTTGCTGGAAACAGGAAATACCCCGCACACACAAAGAAGAAGTTTAATTTGGCTCATGGTTTCGCGGGATCCAGCTCACAAGTGGCTGTTTCCCGGGCAGAAACATCTTCAAAGAAAAACGTGAAGAACACAGCTGCTCAGGGCCTGGTGGCCGGGAAGCAGAAAAGGGAGCAGCACCGGGCAGGAAGGGCCAGGATTTACGTAGCTGGCCAAGGACATGCCTCTGGGACCCTCCCACACATGCCAGGGGCAGCTGCTAATCTGCTAGCCGTTCCTATTCCAATGAAGAGGGTGACGTCAGACTAATGGGCACATCATATAAACGAACTCGCAGGGGACAGGACCATCAACCCGTCTCACGGTAAACACAGGGCGTACCAAGCTGCTGCAATGTGACGTGCATACTTCCCTACATTGAGCTTTTTTTCTTAAGAATTAGCATGTGGACACTCTAAAATAAGAAAGTATAATGCATATGGAAAGCAGCAATAGTCACTTTTTCACTGACCAATTATTATGCACTATACAGGTTACGTGTAGTGTGCTCTTCTATGCAGTAGGTTTACATACACTAGCATCACCACACACATGTTGGCAATGCACTGCACTTGGACGTTACCATGGCTCTGACTTCATTAATAGGGATTTTCAGCACCATTATAATCTTCTGTCCTATATGTAGTCCAACACTGACCAAGGTGTCCTTGTATGTTCTATGGCTGTACTAATTAAGTGTGCCTTGTAATTATCCAGGACACATAGAAAGCCCTGAGTATCCTCCCTCCCTCTCTCTCTCTCTCTCTCTCTCTCTCTCTCTCTCTCTCTCTCTCTCTCTCTGTGTGTGTGTGTGTGTGTGTGTGTGTGTGTGTGTGTGTGTGCGGTGGACTTAAAATGAGCACGTTGGGAGCTTCATCCAGAAACACCCACATGCGACTCCCTCGACACACCCTTCCCTCCACTGCCCTCGACCTTAACATCGCCACCCTTCTGCATTTTGCCGTGAATATCCCATCCCAAACTTGCAAACTACTTCAGTTTAAGTCTTGGCAAAATTCACAGATGGTTGCTCACTTCAGCAATAGATAAAACTTAAGTTATGGAGTTAGGATCAAATCCACGTTTCTTATGGTCACTCTGTTTCTTCACAAACAATGTATAATAATATACGACTAGATACAATGCATTCTTTAGAAGGATCAGTAACAGGACTTGTAGAACCCAGATCTCCAGTCATGACTTCACAAGCATAAGCACTTCAAAAAACAAACAAACAAACAAAAGAACCCCCCGAGCCTCGGTACTTCTGAATTAGGCAACAATACAGAAACGGTGGCTGCATTTTTGAGAAGTTGCCATATGGGTGAATCCACAACTGTGCAGAAGGAAAAGAAAGTAGAGGAAATGGAAAAGACAATATACAACGATGCATTTAGGACAGACTCTTCAACTCTTCAGGGAAGGATTTCTTGCCTTCTTGTACAATCGAAAATGACAGATGCCAGAACGCATTAAGAGTAGCGACATACAATGATATGAGAAGCCCGAGAACTCTGGAAAGCTGTCAATTTACAAAGACAGCGAGTGAAAGAATAAATAAATAAGGGAAACAAAGGACCCTGATGAACAAGAGTAAAAGGAGCAGGATGCTCTGAACACTCGCAAACAATTAAGAGGCAAATATGACGCCCTTTCAAATGCACAGCCCTCCAGAGAGTTGGGCTGTCATTCATTCCAGAACCTTCCTCCGGATAGTCTCCACTGACATGCAAAAATCGTCAGGGTTTGAACCTAAATGAATGCAAAAAAAAAAAAAAAAAAAAAAAAACTCCATTTATGGTTCCACTGTAACTCTGGGATCATGTTTCCAGGCTGCTTTTGAGACATGTTTTTGTTCTTACTCCTTTTCTGTGCCACGTTCCTGTGAATTCCTGAGACTGACTTCAGATCCACTCTTTCACAGCCAACATCACATTTCAAAAATATTTATATTGGGGCAAATACCTATTTTTTACAGTTGAATCCCTTAAATTATGCCCTGAAATTTCATTTCACACAGCAGGTGTTTATTACTGACTATGATTCAAGTACTGTTTGAGGTAATAAGAAAAGAAGATCAATTCAATATCATGGCTCTGAATGTAATATTTAAGATATTGCATGAAACAATTCTTTCGCCTAGTTCACTACTCTGCTTATTTTCTATACTTTCTCTCTAGACTCTAAAGGAACTATCTTATTTAAGACTTTTGCACTAAAGTTATTATGGTATTGGCTCATAGGAAGCTTCTAAGAAACACTAAAAAACATCGTAATTGTTAAAATATTACATATTTGTTCCCTAATAGTAGCATCTGTTGTTGTTAAGAAAAAGAAACCAAGAATTTTAACATTATAGGCAGCAAATCTACAAGATCAAGTCTAGATTAGCTACATGCTTTTCCTCAGAGGTGAATGCTCTGCTAACATTCCCTAAGTTTTAATGACAATTTTTACCTTATTGACTTGTCTAATTTCATTCCCACATTATTATTAATTTTACCTTCACAAAATGGCATTTTAACAATCACAATTACTAGCATCTCTCTTTTGGCATCTACAGTCTGTTTCTAAAATTTGGCTGAATGCAAACTAGGGCCATACATCACATTATTTTAAATGTAAATAATAATGGGTTGCATATCTACCAAAAGCCCACGGAAGACTTATTTAACATTCAAGAAACATCTATAAACTGAGTACATATAGAAGTAAAGTATACTGACAAGTTTTTAAGATGTAAAAAAGTTTACCAGAACAGCAATGTTATTTTGACAAAAGTTTTTTTTTCTGCCTAACTACAAATCTCAGTTTCACTAACTTGTTATTTTAGAAGATTCTCAAAGTATTTGTAGATGATTTTAGCGGTTACTAATTACATTTTGAATATAATATGATTTTTAAAGAAAGTTTGCTTAAAATAGGGTATTGACATCTAGGTGTGATAATCCAAATTTTACTAATATAAATGCTGGATGAAAACATGCTGTAGAAATATGTCCATAATGTTGAGTGTTGAAAACCAAGTTTTGGGAACTTCTGCTTTCTGCTCCAACACACAAATAATTTAGGAGTTATCATTACCATTCTCACAGGGAAAAAAAAGGTGAAAAAACTGAAATAAATAACTTTTCCCTAATTTCTTGGGAGAAATTGAGTCAACAGACAGGCTGACATACTTCCAACTGAAAATAGACAAATATGGGACACTCCAGCTTACAGAAGGAAGCTGCTGGGCAAGGAGTGGGTTAAAACAACAACAGAAAAACAAAATGAAAAACCCCCTACAACTGGCCAATACTGGACTTTTGGTAAACAGGCAACCCCATTATGTATTTAAGTAAAAATAATGAGAAACAGGGATCTAGTTTGCATTTTGGTCCATTTTTATGAACAGACAACCAATGCCAAGGGACAGATACTTGCAATTGCAATTGCTGAAATGTCTCTTTGTAAAGATAAAACTTTAGTAATGTCAAAGTGTAAATCTTCTTAATCACATACTACTTACTGGCTTGTCATGAATAAATACCTGGGAAAAGAGTAGACGCTTTACTCTTGAGAAAAATAAAGGATAGTTTAAAAGTAATAGTTGGGATTTGAAATTAATTCAATTCCCATTGAATTATAAGCAAAAATATGAAAATTTAAAATTGACTTAAGAGTCAAGTACTTAGCATTAAAATCTGTGAAAAAATGTACATGAAGAACACTGCAAAATTCTGATGGAAGAAATCAGGGGAGAGCTACGTGAGTGGGAACGCTTCATGTTCTAGGTAGAAAAGACAAAGTGTTAAAGTGACAATTTTTCCTAAATTGGCCTAAAGATTTAAAGCATTCCCCATCAAGATCACAGCAAATTGTTTATTTGGAGACTGAGAAGCTGATTTTAAAGTTCCCGCGAAAAGGTGAAATACCCAGAATCACCAACTGCAGGCTGCAAAAGATCGAAATCAGAGGACTGACACTGCCTTACATCCAGACTTACATAGCTACAGTAATTAAGACAATTTTGTATTGGCAAAAGAACAGACAAATAGATCAATGGAACAGAACAGAGAACTCAGCAATGCCTCCACACAAATAAGGCAAATTGATCTTGGACAAAGGAGCCAAGGCAGGTCAATGGGAAAGAACAACCTTTTTGGTAAACTCCGCTGGGTGGACTTTCACACACCAATAAATTTTTTAAACGCACACAGGCAGACAGACAACAGGACATAAACTTAAACAGATTTTAATACTTTCACAATTTTTATCGTGGGCCTATATGTAAAAATATATGTGTATAACTTCCACAAGAACACATCGGAGGATACAGATGACCTTTGATTCCGCCTATTTAAGCCTAACACCAAAAGCATCGTCAATGAAAAGATATGATAAATAGTCTCAGTAGTATTGAAAACGCGGGCTCCGTAGAAGATATTGTTAAGGAAATGAATGGAAATGCAAAAGTAAGCTGAGAGGAATGTTTGCACGACCCAGGATCAGATAAAAGAGTTGCAGCCAAAATGTCTCAACATAGCAACAAATGAGTCATTGCTGGGAACTGAGTCAGAACTGATTGTTCACAGCCTGTCCATTCACTGTTGAAAAAAAAATAATAATAATAATGTTGTTTGGTTTGGAGTGTTTAGAAAAAGAATGCTGGAGATGAATTGAGGAAGTGATAATTTAACCCCCACCCTCACCCCCTTAACCCCCCTCCCCACCCCCCAACCCCGCAGGACAATTTGACAGAAATACACTTAGGAAGAGAATATAAGCTGGGTAACTCTCCCAGGGAGTGGACCAGATTTTGAGGGTGTCATGTTTTGTATCTGAAGCCTCCCCTAATGGGACAGATACTGTAGCCTTGATGACCAGTATGTGATGCATCTGGGAAGCGGCACAACCTTTGAAAGCTGGAGGCTGTTGGGAGGATGCTGGACCCTTGGAGGTGCCGTGAAAGGGCACATTGGAGTCCTGTTCTCTTTAGCACCTTCACTTCTCTGCCACCAAGAGGTGAGCTGGTTTCCTCTGCCACGTTTCCGCCAAGATGTCCCACCCTGTCAGAGGCCTCAGGGAAGAACCAAAATCTCTGAAATGAGCCTAAATATATCTTTATTTCAGATATTTTGTCACAGTAATAGTTAAGCAGACCAACACGGAGTGAACTAGGTCATGGAAAACTCAGCTGTTCTAGTGAGCGCAAGGCTACTGGGAATGAAAAGTATCTAGGACCGGCCTTAGTTCTAAGCCATGAATATCACTTAAGGTCAGAGCTGGAAAACCAACTGATTAAAGGTTAAATGTCATAGTTTATGCAAAAGTTTCCAAGAACAAACAAAAAAAGAAGCAAAAATAACCAGAAACTTAAACCAAATAACTAGAAAATCAGAAGTCTAAAATGATAAAAAGAAAAGAACTGAGTAGCAATAAGCCAGAGCTCTAAATAAATCATTCTTACATAAACAATCACTCCCTAGAGAAGTATCTAATTTGATCATTTTCTATTAACAAATGATCACCTTTGTTAACACATAAATTTTCACATTATTCAAAAAATTTTATTAATACTAGCTCAAGGTAACTTGCAGAGTACAAAAAGTCACTAAAATTTTTGAGTTTTAAAATGATATTGACATTCTACTCAAGGATATAATATTCTACCTGAGGTCTCTAGAACTCTAATAAGAGTAATTTTAAAAACTTATTTGCTACTTTATTTTATTATAATTATCTGTGTTTGGCTTGTCTGCACTCCGATAGCAGTAACTTGAAGGTTCTCACCTAAGTTAAAAGAAATACAGCATATATGTTTGATGTATAGACAATATGGCTTTATTTGAATAAGATGTGAGCATAAAGGCCCAGATGTTTAGAGATTTTGTGAAGTTATCAAGTGGTTCTGAAAATGTATGGTTTTATGCCCAAATATCTCAAGCAAACAAGTAACCAATCAAGTTAAGCACTGCCATAACACCTTTAAAATAACTGAGTTTGTTTAGTAGAAAGAACCTAAATATCAATACTTCTTTCTTGAGAGTTTTGAAATATATATCCCTTGATTCATTTATTAGATAAAAATGAGTGTGTATCAAAGATGGGATCCAGCATATAAAAAAAAATTAAGGCCATACTCTCCTAACTTCGCCCCATTAAATGGAAGAGATTGGTAGAAAAGATAATAAGGTAAGGGAATGAGAGAAAAACACACATTCAACATTAAAGAGATGTTTCTATAAAACAGGCAATGACTAGATTATTTAGAAGTTACATTCCTTATATTTTCCAAAGTATAATGCTAAACGTGTGACTAATAAAACACAGAAGTATGTCAAACAATGTATTAAATCCCTTCATTTACAAACACTAAAACATGAGACTGCAGGTTGGTTCCAAAAGCATCTGAAGAACGTGGGTCGATATATTCCAGCATGAGATAAGTTTAAGAAGAATTTCAATGAGATTGCAAGTTAAATGGAAGATGATTAGAGTCATACAGGGTAATAAAACTATCTTATTAGGGGTTATGTCTTATCTTAAGAGTCTACCGGTTAAGTGTAAAATCACTATTTCTCAAGTTCAAAGAGTTAGTAAATAATACATACAGACACATTCTAAGAAATTAAATAAGCCTCTGGGGACTTGGTAAGCCGTATCACACTGTCACATCAAGAGACTGTGCTGGTGGGCCGAAGTTGTAGCTCCACAATACAGCACCGCCTGGCGCACACAAAGTCGTGGGTTCAATCCTCAGCAGCAAAACAGAAGGCCACAAAAAAAGGCAAAAAGAGAGAGAGAGACAGAGAGACTGAGAGACAGAGAGACAGAGAGACAGAGATTGTGCTGCTCAGTTTAAAAAAACTTCATTTCTGAGATTTCTGTAATTGTTAACTAAACAGAGCAGAAACCAGATTTTTAAAAGTCTTTCAGTTCTTTACTAGAGTTTTCAGTATTCTTAGAAATACTTCAACAATGCAGACAGAAAGGGATCTAAGTTGGCAAAACTGCTTTGAGAAGAATGTATTTTACAACTTTCAGAATCGTATCACTAATAATTTAATATTAACTTCATCATACTAATCTGTAAAATTACCCATTCGAAATGTATAGTCTATTTCTAATACTCAGTCCTGCAGCCTGGGAAAAACACAGCCACTGGATCTCTTCTAATGGTATACTGATCATGAATAACAAACAGTCTTAACGCAGTGGCTCCCAGACTCCTTCAGTTGAAGACTTTTCTCCCAAGGACGGGGATGGGGTAAGGTGGGAGTGGTACTTGTTATGCGGTTAGTTGATGGAGACCAAACTGAAATGGCAAATCAACATTAGAACCTAATAGAACAATGAAAAGAGGTGGCATGAACTTTCTGCTGATCTGTCCAGGAGGCCTGGTCTGTCCAAGGCCATGGTCTAGTCCTGGGAGTTGGGGATCCGTGTTAGAGAACTAAAACATAGTTCAGAGGAAAACAGAGAAATATCCCAAGCTGTGGAATTTATTGAAGTTACACTATCTAACTTGTGTTGTTCTTTGCGATTCCTCAGAATACGTATATAAGGGAACATTAGCAGTATTGGAGTGGAAAACACAAATGTCACGTTTTAGCAAACGTTTTAAGGGCAAAATTTGAATCAAATTTGTTATTTTCTTAAGTTTTTGACTTGAAAGGAGAACAAAACTGAACAAAGACTGACTGAAGAACTCCTAGATCAAGATTATTGGGAGGTGTGTTTACATGTGTTCCTTACACGAGGACTGCAAATTTGCAGACATCACCAAGAAACAATAAATCTCCTGGTTTTCCATGAGAAGTAAAGGAAAATAACACACATAAGAAAGAAGGCCCCCAAAGTTGCCAAGATACAGGGCTCTCTGACTGACATATTTTCTTATTTTACATTGTGTTTTATCATTACACGAAAATGACACATTGCCATTTTAAATCTGGAGGACTAATAAGTGACATGAATATGTCCCCATTCCCCAACATGCATGGAATTATTATATATTGAAAACATATAGTAATAAAGAGTAGTTATGGGAGAAATTAGTAGAACAAAAATAAACTAATACAGCATTAAAAAAAAAAAAACAGGATGATCTCTGCTGGAACACAATACCCAACAGCACAATTTAGGAGAGGAAAATTTTGTGTTAGCTCACAATTTCGGGAAGTCTCAGGCCCTTCATGGGCAGCCTGCAATGGTGGAAAGGCACGGCAGAGGGCTAGCCAGAGAAAAGCTGTCCATATCGTGGGAGAACAGGAGGCAGAGAGCCAAGGGTGGAGGGAACATAGGAATTACATCTTTCCAGATGATACCCCAGTCACCAGCCCCTTTCAAGTCACACTCCAGTGACCCTCCCCTTTTGACCAGGCCCTAAGTATTACTAGCACAGGAAATCACTGGATTAACATTCTTGATTGAATCATCTTCCAAGTACTGAGGCTTCGGGTGGGGAAGAGAGGCATTCAAAATCTAACCCTTAACACAGGATGGGACTGTAATCAGAGCATAATTCGCAACCAAACACAAGCTTCCATTTTCAGCTCCACGTGAGCAAAGAATGTAGAGGTAGTCATTCTGCTTTTGAGAACAACTGAATAAGCTGAAGACCAATGACTTCTTTTGGGCCTGCCAGAGAACACACGATGCAGAGAACACACGATGCAGAGAACACACGATGCAGGGCAAACCATCACCCTACAATCTGCAGAGACTCGCAGAGGCAGAGATAGAGCCACGATCTGCTGCCTGAGGCAGGGGACACCGGAAAGCATCAACTTGTGTGACACTGTAGTGGGACTGTTGACTGACTGCTGGAGGCTCAGTGGGGATGGAATAAGAATGAGAAATACTGGGAGACCCAGGTGTAAGGGGAGCCCACACTTTCGGAACCCTCACCTTTGCTTGTCATGTTTTGACAGCAAGGATCTTAGAATAATTCCCTCTTGGCTCCAACAGGGTCTGTGGAAGAACCACTCTTAAGAAATATGCCCAGAGCATTCTCCATAACAGAGCTCCATTCTCTGGGGTGCAAGACCACATTGAGGACACATCTCACCAACTCCAGGACCCTCTATCCTCAGCGTTTCTATTAAGGTAGATACCGTTAACCAAAGGAAAGCACTTGAGAAGGTTACATCCCAGAGATGCAGGGCCAATATTTAATCGCAAAATAATTGAATGTTTTTCTACTTGCACGTGACCACTAAGCCCATAGAACTGCACCATAATAGCACAAATTGCACCTGAAAAACCAGGGGAGACACAGAATATCTGTGATGAAGAGCACTTACAAAATTCTAAAAGCAAGAAGGAAGACAAAAACAGAGACGCAAGAAAAACTTGGAATCTATAGCACCTACAACTGTAAACAATAAACACGAACGATCTTCAAGCCCACTGAACATAAATCTTCATACCTAAGGTCAATTTAATTCTGTTTCCACTAGCCAACACATGGCCAGTTTCCAATGAACATTACACAGGATGTCAAAATCTAGATAAAAACAATCTGAAAGAACAAGACAAACATTAGGGCCAATAAAATATTAGGACCAATAAAAAATAGATGTCTACTGATAAGACATGAGTTCTTATTAAAATGATTAATTTCTTGTTGAGGGATCATTTAAAAATTGAAATTATGTAAGGAAAATTAAGCAAAAATAGGGAAATTTAAGGAAAAAAATGAAAAGAAAACCTCTGTGAGCTCCCAAAACCATGAAAAACACAAGCACTTCCAAGAATTGTGTGATATTTTCAGAAGCTCCAACCCATGCATACTTCAGAAGCCAGAAGAGAAGAAAGGGAACAAAAGAAAATTAGTATTTCAGGTAGCCATGGCTGCGAACTTCCTAAAATTGACACGAGATATCCAACCAAAGACTCCAGGAATTCAGAGAACAACAAGTAAGGTTAAAAACAAAACAAAATGAAACAAATAAGGTGAAACCATAGACATTCTACTCAAATGTGGGAAAATAAAACAGAAAATCTTGGGGAAAGTCAGAGGGAAAAAATACCTTACTGACAGAAGAACAAGCTCTGTAACAGGTGGGGCTACTAGAAGGCTGGACATCATGCAGGTCATGTTCTGAGGAGGGCTGTGAGAGGAAGGTCTCTTTTCTGTTGCTTTGTTTCCCAGGTGATTTGAGGGATGCTTTGCCTGTCACAAGCGTATGCCATGTTGTATTGTCTTGCCAAGGGCCCAGAAGCAAAAAGCCAACTGACCAAGGGCTGAACCCATGAGTCAAAATAAACCTTTCCTCTTTTTAACTTGATCATGTCAACTATTTTGTTAACTAACACTAACACACAAGGTTCATACTTACAACAGACTTCAAAAAATATTGAAGTGCAATATTTTAACTATTGAAAGAAAAAACCTAACCAACTTGTGCTTCCAGTTCAAGTAGAATTTTCTTTCAAAATAAACAGAGAAATTAAAACTTTCTTGAGTAAGCAAAAACAGAATTCATTGTCAGGGGATTCCACCGTAAGAAACGTTAAAAGTCTTCAGAGACAAGGATAAGGACTTAGATCAGAAAGTTGGATGTTCAATAAAGAAAATAACAGCTCCAGGGAAGTTTAAACAAAATGTTTCATTTCTCTTCTTCTCAACCACTTCTTTGAAGTAAGGAGTAACAGTATGACGGATTATTTTAACAAGCGAATAAGTGAAGTAAAACACAAATCCTAAAGTACATGACGAGGGAGAAGTGTCATAAGCTAACTGCTCCACATGTAGAGCTGTAGGGAGCTGGGTAAAGGTAGGCTGCCATTAGTTATAAATATGTTAGAAAATCTAGGGCAACCTCTTGCATAATTTAAGATAAAATATGATAAGAGAAAAAACAAAAGGGAGTCATGTAGTCTGCCAAATTAAAACCATAGAAATTATGAAAAAATAAATGAATAACAGCAATGAATAAAAAACAGTTATATGCATGATAGAATCAGAAACTCAGCAGACAGCTTCACAAGCAGACTAGTTCAAGGAGAAGGCAGAATTTCACGGCTTGGTAATAAGATGAATAAGTTATTATACTTGATATATTACATAAATATTATTCAGATAAATTGTTACTAGATAAATTGTTATTTAGAAGCTAATAAAAAAATAGGAAATTGTGAGCAAAACAGACAAGAACTCTGGGACACAGTAAAAAGACCAAATCTACACATTTTTGGCATGGGAGATGGTACTAGGGTTAAGATTGATGGCATAGAAGATTGACCCAATAAAATCACAGCAGAAAATGTCCTGAACTATGAGGAAAAATATGGAAATCCAGGTATAAGAGGTGTCTAGAATCCCTCACAGGCAAGATCGGAAAAGAGCCTCCTCAGGATCCTTTGTCATATTACAGTCAAAAAACCAAGAGTACAGAGTAAGGAAAGAATACTGAAAGCTGCAAGTAAGAAACGTCACTTCACTTAGAGAGGCAAATGCTTCACAATAACTGCAGATTTCTTTGCAGGACCTCTAACGGCCAGGACAGTTGGAATGATGTGTTTCCAGCCCTGAAACCAAAGAACTGTCAACCTAGATTTGTGTATCCAGCAAAGATCTCCCCCCAAATCTAAGACAAAACAAAGACTTTCAAGATAATCGAAGGCTAATGAAAATTCATGACCACTAAACCAGCATTGCAGAAGATACTTAAAGAAAATAACTAAAAGACAGATTGGTTTTTTGCCATTTTTTAAAAAAAAAACTAAATTCTGACTATAGAGAATCATTAAAAGTCAATGATTAAGGCATGCTTAAAGAAAGAATTGAGAAGGAAATGCCTCTCTTAATCACTAGAAATTTAGATTGGCTATATTTACATCAGAAGAAAATAAGACTTAAGAAGAAGCATAGGTATCATATAAGGAGAGGAATTAATGCAAAAATAAAATGATCAGTTTCCCAAAAGATGTATTATTAATAAATATATACACACCTAACAGAAGAACACCAGGTATTTGAGGATACAACTGGTAGAACTTTGAAGGTAAATGAGAAAATTCACCATCACTGAGACTTCACCTTCCCTCGACCAATAACTGACATACCCACCTGCCAGAAATCAGTGAGGAAACAGTAGACCTAAATAACACAGTCAACCACCTGCATCTTCTATCTAGCATATCCCAGCACAAAGCACTACCTTCTCAAGATTTACTGGAATCCTCATTGTGATATGTTATATTCGGGGCCTTAAAAAACAAGCCTTGATAATAAGTTCACAAGAGTAGATCCTAAAAACAATGCTCTTAAACGCTTAAAATTAAACCAGAAATTAAATAATGAAAAGCTGAAAACCCCAAATATTTATAAATTTAAACAATTTGTTGTGGCTTGGATCTGGAGTGTCCCCCAAAAGCCTTATGTCTATTTGCCTCAGATAAGGTATAACCAACAGACTAAAGCCATGATTTCACCAAAGTCCAACTCGGTGATTTAGTGAGACTGTTGAAGTTACTTCCATGAGTGTAGATGAGCGGTGACCTACAGGATTATGGGTAAGGAATTACATGTGGGGGTACAGGTGACTGAGGGACCGTCATATTCCTGAGGTCATCTCAGCACAGATGGCAACACACAGACACTGCAAATCCCCTCTCAGGATTTGTCTTCCCAGGTAGCTGTATTTCTTCTCTCCATTTTCTCATGGGGGGGGGGGGGGGGGGGGGGGGGGGGGAGGAGTGATGTGTCAAGGGAAAAGTTTAAAGAGATACCATTAAATAGTTTTATTTAAATAAAATAGTATTTCAAATTGTATAGGATATAGTAAAAGCCATATTTAGAACTTTATAGCATAGAATACCTATATCAGAAAAGAAGATGGATATAAAATCAATATCTTAAACTCCCAGCTTGAAGAAATAAGGGGAAAAAAAGCAATAGAAGCCTCTGGCAAGCCGAAAAAAATCAATAAAAATAGGGCAAAAATCGATGAAATTGAAAATAGAAAAAAGTAGAAAAATCAGCAACAACAAAATCTGTTCTTTAAAAGATAATTAAAATGATTAGCCCTCTGGACAGGCTAAACAAGAATGAAAAATCACCAATATCAGAAATAAAAAGTAATGTATTAGTTGGTTTGGGCTATCATAAAAATCACCATAGACTAGGTGTTCAGAACAACAGAAATTTATTTTTCATTGTCTTAAAGGTTAAAAGTTTAATATTAAAGTACTGATCAATCTGGTTCCTGTTAACGGCTCTGTATGTGTGTGTGTTTGCGCATATGACAGGGTGTTGCTCTGTAGCCTATCCATGACTCCTGGCTACCAAGCAGCGTTCAGAGAGCTAGCCGAGGGCCTCATGATTCCTGGCAAGTGTCCTAATCCCTGAGCTATGTGGCTTACAGGTGGCAGACTTCTTGCTGTGTCCTCACATGACCTCTGCTTTGTGCATGTACAAAGAGAGATTCTCTCTTCCTCTTCTTGTAACCCTTGTTAAGATTCCTTCCACTGTGATGTATTTTAACCTTAATTATGCCCCTGAAAGCCCTACCTCGAATAGTCTCCTGAGCATGTTAGAGTTTGCAAAATGACTGGGGGAAAGGTCCCAGAGCACAGGCCATCAGTACTGTGTTAGCTAGCTTTCCTGTTGCTGGAACAAAATGCCTGATGTGCACAGCTTAAAGGAAGAAAGATTCACTTGGCCGCTGGTTTCAAATCATTGACCTTCTGGTCTGCTAGATCCAAGGCAGAAACATAATGGCAGAATGGCACAGCAGAGAAAGATGCCCACTTCATGGTGGCATGGTAGTCAGAGCACAGGAGACAACCTGTGCTAGGGGAGACATCCTCCAGAGACACACCCAGGGGCCCACAGCCCCCATGTCCCACCTCCCCCAGGCACATTCACCAATGGCCACCAACAGTTTGCCCACTGGCTGGTACAATGTGTAGTGGCCCATGACCCAACTACCTCTCCAGGAGCCTCTTGATCTAGTTGACAAGTAAGATTAACTGGCATATAACTGCTGATCTCAAGGACATTAAAATCATGATAAATACATGTTTGAACAATTACATGATACATACAGTTGATAGTACAGGTGAAATGAGTCAACTTCTCTTGAAAGACACAACCAATGCCCAGAGGAGAGGTAGATGATTTGAGTAAGGCAATGAATATTCAAGACTTTGTTTTAGTTATAAACTGACAATACTGATTCATTAGCCATGAAAAATGTACCACAATGATGTGAAGTACTGAAATTGGAGACACGGAGGATAGGGAACATGGGAACTCTCTGTACTGTCTTCATAACAGTTCTGTAAACCTTCAACTACTCTAAAGTGAGAACATTTATCAAAAATATCAAGTACGAGTGACCAAGAAAGATCAAGGGGTAAGGATTCATGTGCTCCAGATTAGATTAAGACTGGCTTTAGGGCTATGGTAGGGGCAGGAATAATTCATGTCTCGTATCTACCCTTCTATCCATACGCCATACTTTAAAATGTATGATATTTCAGAACTGCTTGCTCTAATTATTTCACACCTTAGTTAAAATTCTAAAATCATTCCAATAGTTTAAGGAGATATAAATAAATCATAAAATCCCAGAAATCGGTAAATGTATTTGACTGTAGTATAGAGATTTTAATTATCTTTAGAAAAATCATTTAAAAATAATTCAACAAAGTAGCACAACGAATTTGATTTTAAGCTACTAGGCTTAAAAAAAAATAAAAATAAACCCACAGTTCCTGGCATCCCCCAGTGGGGCAGGGTGGCGTAGGCGTTGTTCTCACGCGTGCCTCTGCTCTCTTCCCCCCACAAAGACCGTATCACGCTAGAGAAATCACTTGACGCTACAACAAAGCCAGTCCTCTCTCTCTGGTTTTCTCTCAGTACTTTGGTTGCTGACTTCTCTTGCTCTAAGTCACGGACACTGAAGTTTTCAGGACTTTGCAGGAAGCTGAAACTCTAAAGGGCATGTCAGTGCAAACACACGTGAATCAAGTCTTCAGGGACGGTGCTCGCAGAGCTCAGGGCACTTGGAAGGAGGCCCATGCCTGACTGGAGGTGGGCGGCCCCTCTCTCCTCTCGGTCTAGCCAGTTGTCTCTGTGCTGCGATGTACACTTAGGTCGGAGGTTCTTTTCAATGGAAAACAGACGTGTGTTTTTGAGAGAAAGCCGGAATGTTTATCTTGGCAGCCAACAGCCGCAGGATGATTCTGACACGTGGGTTCCACTTTTGCTACTTGACGCGTCACCGGGATCTTGAGCTGCCTCAACTACCCTGTCCCGTGGCTCCAACCGATAATAAGTGCTTGCTGGTGGAACAAATACCTGTATCCGTAGTTTATATTTCCTGGTTCCGTGCTAGAGTTTGGGTATATGCCGCCTGGAGAACCAAATTCAACGCTGGGGAAGCCCACGGAGTGGCAATATCCCAAAGGTCTCCCTTTCTCTCCCTTGTACCTCGTCTCTCAGTGGCTCTTGATATGAAAAATAACTTATTCACAGTTCCAACAACATTACTAGAGTCAACAGAGTCTTGCCTTAGATACAGGCAACGTGGGTGTGACAGGCTGGGTAAGGCCGAAGACCCTCTGTCCTAAAGCCTTTCATGCAAAGGAACTCGCGGGTGTGACCCTGACAGGAACTGCCGCAGGCAATTTGCTGCTTTGAGGCCACCCTAATTGGAGCTTTAGTTTTCAGCCACCAGGAACAACAGCCCAATGAGAGAACCCATTCAATCCATGGTGGATGTACGTATACTCAGAAATGCTGTTTTTGAACTTGCAAAAGTTAACAGAGAAAATGATGACTGTAATACCATAAACAGATAGTGACTGGATGCTATTTCAGTGCTTTTTTAAAAATATGATCACTATGTCCAGATTTTAATTTTTCTTATATAATCATTTTTATGCGTATTATGCCTGTGATGCATAACAGTACCACTCAATTTGGAGAACTGGTGGACGAACAGGTCAATCTCAGCTTAGCTCCTCCCACCTCTCCCTCCCTCGCCCCTCCCTCCCTCTCCCCCATCCCCTTCCCATCTCCACAGAGTCTACCTCCCTACAGAGTCAGATTTCAGACCACTGTAAAATGCTTCATGACCAGGCAATTCTCCATTACCTTCCTCCCTGTTTAAGGACAACACTGTTTAGCGTCAAGAGGACGAATCGGGAGTATACTTGTCAAGAAACCATAGTGCTTTTGCTTGTCCTGTTACAGTAAAACCTGAGAAAATGGTCCTAGGTACCTCTTAAGAGCTTCCCTAACGTGACATTACTAACCGGGCAAATGAATACTAAACACTAGATGGGGTCATCAACTGGATAATCATTCGAGAAACTATTAGCTTTTTACCTAATGCCTTCCATTTTTCTCCTGAAACAAGAGTGCAAAGGTCCTTGTGATTTAAGAATAAAATAAATTAAGCTTCTAGTTTTTAGTCCCACTTATAATAAAGAGCTTGGAAACCATCACTCTCATTCTTTAAAAAAAAAAAAGTCTTTTGAGGTCTATCAGGGTGCTGAGGCCAGGGGCTGAGTGGGGTCTTGAAAACTGGAAAGGAAGGCAGGTAGACTCGGAGAACTATGGCTTCCCTGAGGCACAGACACAGACACAGATGTGAGAAGCCACAGCCGGGGTGAACAGGAAGACTGGAGCAGTCCTGAGTGGCCTTCTGGAGGTTCTCTGTGTTCTAGCTTAGAACTCTAGTAAAAACTCTGGGGATTCACTATCCAGGCAGTCCCACATTTTTTCTGAGTTTTACTTTCAGAACCACGTATAGGTGCTCACTACACCGCCTGGAGAAAAATCCCACCATGCTTCTGAAGAGTTAAGGTACTAAAAGGAGTGTGTATGAACGTCGGAGTTAGGAAAAAAAAAACTCTAATCACGATACAAAGACAAAAGCAATAGGAAAAACTCAATTTTCAACACAAGATCAACTATGTTTTCAAAGTACCATAAGAAAGACTTTAAAAGGGAGAAACATTTACAACAAACACGACGAATGATTATTGTCTTAATAAAGAGTCACGGTTTTATCTAACAGGGATCCCTCCTGAACAAGGCATCCACAGGCAGCTTTGCCCGTGGGGGACATCACAGGCCATGTTCATACGCATCTCGGTTGTATGAGCCAGTCCCTCCACGTGGCCTGCAGCTGCGCCCACAAGACTAACACAAAATGTATGAGGCTGAGCTGGTGTAATAAGGTAGGTGCTATTTCACAGTAAACTTTGTAAGTAGAAGGACCGTGCCCTAAAGTTACAATGGAAAGAACAGCATAATGAGCACGTGAATGACAGCATGCTTATCACCTATATGTTATTATGCCTTATGTATAATAGCATCGCTACACTTCTACATGCCCGGCAGTGCAGTAGGTTTGTTTATACCATCAGCACCATACACACACACGTGAGTGTTTAGCTCTGCTACCACACTGTCACAGCTCCGATACACTAAGCCACAGGGAATCTTCAGTCCCATCATGATCTTAGGGGCTCACCATTGTATGTGCGGCCTATCACTGTCCACAGCATCATTAAGTGGCTCCTGAATTATGGACACCTCGGGATCAGTACAGAAACACAGCCCCAATGAAAAATACACCAAGGGAACGAACTGGTGTCTTGAAAAAAGAATTAAAAAAAAAACATTACATAATGAATTCATGTTTGCCTTATGAATCGTGGAATTAATGTAAATTTAAAGCTGACATAACTCCTTTTGCTTAGAAATTCTGTAAAGATATCAAAGAACTGTTAGCGAGGATCAAAAGAAAAGATCACCATAATTGGCGATATGTGACAGCTATCTCCAAAATGTACCCGCCACCTCAACCAAAGCTAACAAAGTGACTTTAACTTAAAAGTAATCACACAAACATACAAGAAGTGTGTTAAAATTCATAGCGTATTTCCGTAATGTTAACATTTTGGAAGTATCTACATCTCCAATAGTAAGAGTTCACTGGAGACGTTCATGTACGCAATCATCAAATGCAGCCAATAAAAAAGATGTTTCAGTGATGTGAAAAATTTTTATAGAACATCATTAAGTGGTATTTAGCAATGTATTTCCATAGATTATAGTTATTGCTTTCCTACTGTAATGGGCAGTAACACTTATGTGCCTTTCTTTCTCACGCATCAGCCCACCCATTGTAATCTAGATAATCTCCTCTGTCAGTATGCATCATGGGACTTCAACTTGTGGGCCAATTTTGTTCTATGATCTGTCACCTTCGACTGTCACCTCGTGTCTGAAGGGCTGCAGAGGTAGCAATTGTTAGCATATATATTTCACCCCCTTTATTCCTTCCTTCCCAAGTGGTTATAGGCTATGTCCTTCCTGTGCTGTCAGGGCGGGGACACTTCTACTCCTCTCATCTCGTTCTAATCCTTGTGCTTTTTAAAAACTCTTTCTTCTAAAGTAAAGTGTAATTCATGCATGCTGCCCGTCCCTTTCTAGTTGAAAGAAGTCCTTCCTGGTTTTGTGAAACACATTCTCAAATAATTACCTCAAGGAAAAGGGTCATGAAAACAAATACTCTCTAACTCGTGACAAATTCAAAACAGTCTTTTTCTTTAATCTTCTACCTGAAGGTTGACTTGGCTGAATATAAAATCTTTGATTCACTCTTTCTTTTGTTAACTACCTGGCAGATGCCTATGTCCCAGTGTTTTCTGGAATCTGAAGGGAAACCTCACACTTTTTTGCTAAAAATGCCACCATTTTAGGTCTCACTGGGGATTGCACTCAGGATCTTCACCCTGAGCTACCTACATCCCTAATTCTTTCTACTGTTTGAGACAGTGGTAAGCTGCCCAGGTGGGGCTCAAACACTGCAATCCTCCTGCCTCAGCCTCCCAGAATGCCAGGATTTCTAGCCACTAGAGTCAGTTTTTTCCTATTGCTTTAAATTCATTAAGCTTGCCAGGCTACATTCTGCTATTGAATATTTGTGTTGATTTTTATCTGAGGAAGACTTCCATGATTGTCATTTTCAATTTCAAAGTTGAGCTTCTCTGTCTCTCACCTCCCTCTTCATTTTTAGGAAGACTTCATCCCAGTCAGAATGACTATTACAAAAAAAAAAAATTAAAAATACACACTGGTGAGAAGTTGGGGGGAAAGGAAGGTCTACATTTTTGTTAGGAAAGTTAGTAGAGACTCACTATGGAAATCAGTTTGATGGCCTTTCAAAAACAAAACAGAAGCTCAGAGTGATGGTCAGGCCTGTAAGGAGGCTGAGACAAGAGAACTGCAGCTAAAACCAAGCCGGGGTATTTTAACTGTTTAGCAAGGTCCTGTTCCAAAACCAGCTCATCATATATTTCACTGTGAAGGCCCTGAGCTGAACTGCCAATATGCAAAAAGCAACAATAAAACAACAAAACACCACCAACACACACCTGATTATCTGATACAGCTATTCTACACCCTGGTCTACTCGCACAAGAATTCAACTCAACATACCATTGAGATACCCACATGATTGTGTCTACTGCAGCTCAACTCACCGTAGTGAAGCTCTAAAAACAGTCTAGGTGCTCATGAACAGGCAAGGCAAGTGAGGTACCTATACACAATGGAATATTATTCAGGCATAAAGAAGAATGTACAACATTACTCAGGAAAGTGAGTAGACCTGGACCCCATCCTGCTAAGCACTGACAAGTTGGTCTCGGAGAGTCAAATATTGAATGTTATTTCCCAGAAGAGGAATATGAAAAAGAGATGACATCATCATATAGTGGGAATATAAAGGAAAAGTTGGGGATGTGGGGAGGGGAGAGGGAAAGAGAAGGGAGTAAGAGAGGAGTGAAAATGATGAAACGGTATGTTGTACATGAGCAAGTGTGCTAAAATAAATCCCACTATGCCGTATAGCTACAATGGAAAAGAGAAAAGGCCAACCCAGTTTTGTAAGTATTTATATTAGTATCTTGCTTCCATTCCTGTTTTCTTTAGTATCTTTGGCATCTTTTTGATTTAGTTTTTAAAAAATCTTCCCTTCCATTTCACAATGGTTCATTTCTACATTTCACCTTCCAGGTCTCCCACAGTACAGGTTATTTTGTTATTCTCATGAAATTGACTTTCTTTCCATGATTTTTAAAATTCCTTTCTCAGATAGTGCCAAGCTGTATTTTTTCATAACCTACTGCCTTTCTATTTCACCCCTAAATAACAACTTAAAACTCAGTTGTAGCCATTCTTCATGGAAGCAGTTACTTTTAGAGATCACTTTTAAAAATTCATGGTAAGGCACAGACTCACAATATTTTTTTTCTTTTTTGGGATATTGGAGATTAAATTGAACTACATCCAAATCTTTTTGTTTTTTATATTTTGTTTTTGAGAAAAGTTCTTGATGAGTCACTAAACTGCTCTTGTTGTGTTCAAATTCGCCCCCCTCCGGCCCCTACCTTCCACCAAACTCAGACGACGGGCACGCACCACTATGCCCAGTTACTCACAATTTTCATCCATCTCCTATGAACATTTCCTGTGGTGCTCTTTGTTTTTTTAATTATGATGTGTTTTTTTCCATAATTTTACCTTCAAATATCTTTTGGTTAAAAGTATACCAGCTATTTCACTGGGCATCGTTGTCTTGGTTACCTGTTTGTCGCCGGGACAGAATTCCCGGCCTCCACAACTGGAGCGATATCGCCTCACTTCTTCGCAGCAGCTTTCGTCCCGTCTCTGCACTGCCAGATTTGTGTAGTCAATCGGTCAACTATGTCTCAGAAATTCTCCACAAAATGGAACTTTACGGTTTCTTTTTCTTTCTCGTAGAACTTTCATGTGATTCCTAGAACAGGAAATATTCAGAGTTACAATAGTAGATTTTGGAGGGGAAACAGTGCTCAAAGAGAAAACAATCTTTATGGCAGAACTTTTTTTAATCTTCCTATTTCATAAGATTTACCAGATATTTATTTAAATTTACTGGAATTAATTTAGTCGATCTACAGAAAGCAATTAGATACAAATGAGCATTGTATTGTATTACGTTATATTTAAATTTTGCTGTTTAAAAAATTTAAGAACAGCTCATCACACTAGAAAAAAACACGTTATGGCTAGGAGAAACAGATTTTCCAAGAGACAGAAGAGGTATGTGTTGGGCGTGAGGGTTCCTGACATAGTATGGTTTATGATTATTTCTTTAGTCTCCCCATGTCAGAATTCTTCCAAGACTTTCCACCATTTGTCTAGTCATATTCCAGCCACCAGTATAATTCCAAACAGTGTTTTCCCCTAGCTCTCATACACTACATCCAAAACAATTTCATTGTGTGTCACAGTCTTGCCCTATATCCAAGGCTGATCCTGAGCTCATTCTGTAGCCCAGGCTGACCTACACCTCATAGCAATCCTCTTGTCTCAGATACCCAAGTGCTAGGATTACAGGCATGCACCACCATACACAGCTTATGTGGTACTGGGGAATCGAGCCAGGGCTTTGAGCTTGCTAGGCAAGTATTTTAACCACTGACCTATACCTCCAGTCCCCAGAAGGCTATCTTGTTCAAAATTTTTATAATCGTGACAATAACAGAGAGAAAACAGTTTTTATCCATGGACACCTAAATAAAAAATAGAAGGCTTTCAATAAAGAATTATATTATCTTTTACACCTTGAGATTAATGTCAGTTGTGAACACAAAACCTTAGCATTGAGCCTAGCACAAAGATGGTGCATGATGGTTGTTCTTGGTTTTATTATATAGCATCACTGTCATCATTATTGTTATTTTGCTGGGAGTAAATACTTTTTTTTCAAAAAACCTGTTCAGGCTGAAAACAGAAAGGTTATAAAACTGGGATTCTGTGCCAAATACTTACAATGTTTCATCCAAGAAATAAAACTACACAAGATTAGGGCAAGTTTTCCTCTTTCCTCCAACACTGATAAAATAGAAGATCCCAATAAAGAAAGAATATCACAGAATGAGCCAGAATCCCAGGCACTGTGCTAATTTGGGGTCTTATTCATTCAGTTCCAGCTCATATAAAACCTCACCATGAACAAACATCAGTAAATTTGAAATACAAATATTTTCACAAAGTTGTTAAAGTATATAGTGAATAATTTGTGTTTCTAATTCAGGAAGTATAAATTTTCACAATTTTCTTGAAAGCAGGTTGGCAAATTTGGCCATGAACCTTTAAAATGGTCCTGTCATGTCACCTATTAATACTATTCAGATAAAAAAAATGGCAAGTAGAATCTGTGAAGATGCTCAATGAAAAATAAATTGTAGTAACATAACTAGAAAGAAAACTTGGAGGATAAATGATGCAGCAATTGTTAAAAATCTTTAGTACTTCCACGTAATGGAACCTCATATTGTCTTTGAAAACATAATCTAAAATCTTTCAGTGGTTTGGAAAGTGTCTCATATTAAACTTTTAATTGAAGACATACAATCATTAATTTGTTATTATTTAGATCAAATCTTAAGTGCAAAGAAAAGACATACTATTTTGATCCTCCCATAGAATGTCTCCTCTCTGCACTTAAAATTTGATCCAAAAAGATAGATGGGGAAGGGTCTGTAACTAAGATGTGATGTATATATGTGCACAGAATACTCGTTTAATGTACACTTTATGGAAAACATTTATGCATATTAATAGGAGAAAACAAAAAGACATACAACAAGAAACCCAGCAAAAATATGAATGATAGTTATTTCTACATTTTGAGGCTATTCATTTTAGATTCCTTGTATTTTAATTTTTTTCCATAGTTGATAAAGTCTCACAATTTTAATGTCATGGTAATAATACAATAAATATAACCTAAAACAATTTCAGGCCAAAGGATGGGTATTCATCCTTATATGAAGCTTCCTTTCTTAGTAAATTTCAAGATATTTTTATATTTTCAAATATTTCTACTTGATATCTCAAATGGAATTTTTATCTTTCGAATGTCTAATTTAACTGTAAGACTCAACTACTTCTCATTCCCTCAATTGTTAAGCTATAATTACTGTGATCAAATTCGGAGCATTAAAAGCTATTAAAGCTACATTTCCTCTCCTGTGACATTTAAGCAGATCTGTCCTTTCTGAGCATTATCTTTGAGGTATGAGCCACCTTGTCTGGAGAACTAATCAGATTCTTACATAAAAACGATTCCATTAATTAGTGTATTCAAAGCCACAGTTAATACAAAGACACTGACTCATTCCATGGCCAATTAGCACCTTCTAACTTGCTTGCCAATGTGCAGTCTTGGCTCTGGTATTTTCAAAATGTGACATTTTACAGAATTAATTTTTAAAACAAGGCTTGACATATTCAGCCAACTATACTGGACCTCGTTCGTGTGGGCAGCTAGAATCTTCCGGCCCTTGACCCTCTTGCTCCTTGGGCTTTTGTTTCTTCTCTAAAGGAGCCACCAATGTTATTAGTCATGTTTATTTTTTAATATCAACAATATGTAATACGCATAATGGTGGGTAGATTCTGCTGAAATTACAAAGTTGGGCGAAGCAGAGAGGCCATTTTTCCACTGCACATAATCAAGAAGAAACCCAGTTAACTACAGGACAGAACTGTGGCAAGGGCTGGAGACCAATGATCTGCTTTGCCAACGCTGAGACAGAAAAGCATAGTTCCAACAGGGTGAGCGTGTGCAGACTTCTTTAATAGTTATGATGATTCATTGAAAGGGAAATATTTCTCATACCTTGACAAGAGATGAAAATAACCACACAGCCGTGGCCACGGGCTTACATCAGAAGACGAATCTGTGCATAAACTAGCCAAGCTGGCTCATTCTGCCACCTGCAGCCTCTCCCAGAAATCCCTCTGGCAAAGGATGCTCTAGCCACGAGATAACACAAAGCCATCTTCATTGCTGGAACAAACTACAAAGATCACCTTCTGGTAATCTGGGGACAGTCGCCAGGGCTTTATGCATGAAGGATGCAGGTCTATTCAGCAGGGTGATGGCTCCATCTGTCACTCGGTATTGACGAGACTGTATGGACCCAATTACAGTCATCGATAATTGCACAGCTCACGCTGTCACCACGACTTCACTGGAGTTCTGTAGAAGTAAAGGAGACAATATTTGATAATCAATATTACAATTTAAGAAGAGTAACCAATTAAATTATTCTTGTTGAGTAGACGATGACTTTGTACCGATCAGATAATTTCTGAAGTCTTTAATTCTCCAGCTCAGCAAGAGAACCTGAAGCTGTTTCTGTCTGTCTGTCTGTATTTCTTTCTTTCTTTCTTTCTTTCTTTCTTTCTTTCTTTCTTCCTTTCTTTCCTTTTTCTTTCTTTTTCTTTCTGCCAAGCTTCTGACTTCAGTGGCTCACCATGAGATCTCAGGTCCACCCCTTTATTTTCTTTTATTTTACCTCACACTTAGCTCCATGAAAGCCTGTGTGCGTAGATGGTGCCTGCCCATGTTAACCAACATCTCTGCAATCAGTTAATGTGATCCCTCCAGGGCCAGCCAAATAAAAGTTCAAGAAAATGGAAAAATGGGTTTCAGAAAACAGCTGAGTCCAGGAAAACTTAGGTTAACGGAAAATGCATCTATTCTGAAAAGCATCTATTAATCAGGACTGTGTCTAGTTGATTAAAAGTTCTTTCAGTAAAAAGCCACAGAAATCCATTTAAAGTAACTCACGCATTAAAGGAAATTTATTATGAGAACAAGGAAATGTGGGGACCAAGACATGGGAAGGCCGGGACGGCAAGCAGCACCTTCCATATGTCGGCCTCCTCACTTTTCTTAATTTTCTCTGCATTTGGGGCTGTTATTCATTTTTCCATCCACTGTCCTTTCGTGCATGGATGTGATGTGAACACATGCAAGTGACATTCTGCAGTGACAGCCTGAATTATACATTTGCTTTTCTTCCAAGTTCAAGTGTAATTACACCCTGACATGTATGACTCAATCCCAAATTTCTGTAGAAACGATCCTAATTGGTACAGAGAGAATCAGGTATTCGTCTCCCTATTCCCACGTGGCCAGTTGTTCAGGCTCAGGTAACCAAGCACAGCTGCACACGTGGGGGATTCCCCTGAAAGTCTCTGCTCCAGGAGACTGGTAACTTCCTCAGCTTGGGGACATATCACAATCAATTCAATTTGCTGGGCTTTTACCAGGTGATAGAATTGCCCTAGACTTCTTCTGGGCTCAATTCTCTACAATTCTCAATTCATTTTACCATGCAGATTAATGTTCAAGGCACAGAGAGAAGCACCAATACCAAAATTCAAGGAGAATGCCCTTTGATAATCTAAAGTAGATACTCAATGACTGGTTGGATTTTTTATACCTAGTACTCTGGGGGCTGTCACTGAGGTCAACACTGCTGTTTCTTGTTATAAACTCTTCTCAGAATTATTTGACTGGTGAAAAATTAACTGTACGGCTTCATATTTGACACCTTAGGCATCTTAGCCAGTAGGCTTAGCATCATTGTTCGAATTGTCCAGACTCAGAAATTTCGTCTTTGTCTCTGGGAAGATGTCACTGTGTCTAGGGCTGGCTGCTGGTTGACATACTCTGTGTGACGTAGAGTCTGGGCTGATTCTCATGATGGCTACCTCGGACTTCACCTGGAAACGTCCACGGCTCCAGGAAGATGAGGGCGTTCTGCTTATGGTAGTAACTCCTCAAAATCAGGGGCCTTCCAGATAATGAGATGCTCTCAAGTACTACAAATCTTCAGCTGTCACTGTGCTGCTAAATGATAAATTAAGCTTCCAAGACTTCCAGGCTTCCCCCTGAAAAATGAGGCCTTGTCAGGTGGGTTCTGTCAATATTCGGATGAGCTGCTTTTTCAAAGGTAAGTTTTTAGGGCTTTGGTTTTTGTTTTTTTCAATTCCTTGATAATTGATATTGGGTTCTAGAGGGGAAGGAGAGATTATCACATGGCCTGTTATGAAGTGACTCTACTAACAAGAACTGTGATTCTCGTGTCTCTGCATACAAATAGTGATGAAAGAAGCAGGTGGATCACCTTGTCCTGGGAAGTGGCATCACACACATGCACGTGTACAGACTCTGCCAACGCAATCACTCCTCACCAAGCCTGCTGATGGCATGCTGGTTGAATCTCCAGAGAGCTGCCAGAGGAAGACTTATCACTGCTGTGGCCGGATTCAATGAACCAAAAATCCAAACACATGTTCTGTTGGGGGGTGTTGTACCTCACCCAAGAATCGACAATATTCATTATTCCAGTTACTGAGCACATCCTCCTTGCTTGCTTCATGATCTCCCACTCTCCATAACCCTCTGGGAGGCTCAGATGGTGGCTTCTGATTATCACGTCTGCAGTCAGGCTCAGAGAAAAAGGCACTCAGTCAAATCATATGGTGTGGAAAAGATGGAGCTAAGATTTGAAGGAGAAATCCGCTGGTGCTCAAATCCATCTATTTCTACTGAGTCTTGTGGCAAGACAGATCAACAATTGATATGCTAGCTAAAAATATCACCTTATGAAAAATTATGACCATTGTGGCAAACATTTTTTAACATGATTCAAAGAAGCTACAAAACGCATATGCTCACCCTGAGAAAAGGTGAAGGCAGTGCTCTAAACAAAACAAACGAAGGAAAAAGTTCAATTTGGTGGATCTAGACTCCTAAAGACAGAGTATCCAGGAGAGAGGAGGTCAAGTGCGTGCTTCATAAATGTGAAGTGATGTCAATATTCACAACTTTTATAGTCTGGGAAACAACTTTTAGAGCCTCTGTCTACAATAAGGGATTTTTTTCTTGTGCCAGTAGTTTGGAAAGACAAACTAAATCACACTAGGCTATGGATTGAATGATGGTAACTCTCCACAACTTGAGTGAAAAACTAAACCCCAGGGCAACAGTATTAAGAGGTGGAACATTCAGGAGCTGATTTGGTAATGAGGTTGGGGCTCTTGTGAATGAGATTAATACCCTCGGGAAAGGACTTGAGAGTCTGACCTACACTTTGAGCCTTGTGAGAACACAGTATTTGCTCTTGGCACCATCTGAGAAATAAATACAGGCACCATCTCAGATGTATAAAGCAGGTCTTTACCAAGACCAGAACCTACTAGCACCTTCAGTGTGGATATCCCAGCTTCCTGGATTGTAAAATATAAATTTCTGTTATTTATTAATGACCCACCTCAGGTAACGAGATGAGCTAAGATAGTTCCCAAAGGTGGAACTAGTAAAACTAGTCACCAGCAAGATCAGCAAAAACACTAGAAGACTCTCATACTCTTGGATGTTCATGTAATTCTATAATTAAATTATTTCTGTTTACTTTTTTTTAAGGTTTAGATTCCCAGAGACTGAGCTTTCAATTTTCTCATTTGTAATGATCATAAAAATTTTTGCTGCTTAAGGTGTGTGAATATTGACACTCTGAAATGAGGCCAAAATTACTTCATTAATTTTACATGATGAGTGAAAAGATTCTTGATTTTCAAGGCTAGGCCTCAACAACTTCTATTAGGATTAAAGCTAGCAGGATTTGAAAAAAGGAGAATTTATATGGATCTTACAAAAAACAAAGAAAGTGAATTTATGGCTCATAGCTAAAAGATTTAATGCCTAAATAACCCAGAACCCAAAAGATTCTTCTAGAGATATAAATAAAAAATCTTACTTATATTTCTCCAGAACCTTAAATGTTGCCAAGAATTGATCAGAAAATCAAAGTAAATAAAAGTATTATCTGTATACTATTTAAGTTGAACCTCATAGTAATCGATCAGTTTGCTTTTGAAATCTTACACTTTTCAGGGAAAGGGTGGCTAGGTGTATTCTTACATTCGCTGCCATACTAATTGCTTAAAATAACATTATTCAGATATATTTCCACTCTCATTCAAGTAGGAAAAGAATTTATGCTTTCAGACCACTTTTCTAAAATTATTTGATTTAGTCTTCACCCTAACAATCTTCTGTAATCTTTATTTTCCATTTTATAGATGAGTATTCTGTGGTTCTGAGAAAACTGAAATGCTATCCCTCAAAAAGTGGGTCGTAATGCCACTGCTTCAGGCTCTCAACCTAATATTCTTCCCCATTTGCTGCAATGCCAACAAATAATTCCCAGTTATTGCTTGGTGTTCCTTATGGGGAATCTCATACAATGTGCTCCATGTATGAGCTTGACAAAGAGAAAAAAAGAACACGTTTTGAGCTGCATGTGTACCGAAACCCAAGATGACCCCTTAGAGGGGAGCCTGAGGAAGAGGCACACTGCCTCTTCCAAACATGTAAAGCCCTTGGTGGTCTCCTGATTATATATGTATATAGGTTAATGAAAACTAAGGTCCTGCTTTTGAAATACCAACCTGGCAGAAAAGGAAGAACTGGAATCAGGTAACAGGATTCAAAACAAAATGGAAGAAAAATAATCTATAAGCAATTTTTCTGGATAAATTCCACATATAGAGCCACATATGCTATTATGAATAATAATATGTATTACTCTGTTTCATAAAGGCCACTGTTATGAATCATTTTAGGTTGCCACTTTGTCATAGCTCCGTCAAAGTGAGGCCCAACATAACAAACTCACATATTACACTCAGGCTTCTTACAACGCTGAACAAAGAAATGGGATCTTTAAAGAAGGCATGAAGGGTGGCTTCAGAGTAAATACTAAGCGCTTTTGCCATGCTACGATATCACTTACTGGTTTGCAAATTCGTAATTAGATATCTACTTTAAATTCTCTTTGTTAAGGAAGACTTATCTGAGGAAACAGTCATCAATACTTTGATGATGAGGTGTACGGGCCGCCTGAACTATTTTGCAGGGAGTCATAATATGATGTATGGTTCAAATTAATATATGGCTAGCAATGCTTGCTCACTCTGAGCCACTCACCTAGTTACATGAAAGCATTTTGAATCCAGGAGGGAAGGACTTCTGTTTCATGCTGATTATTTTGCGCCATTCTAATTTATGACAAGCCTTGCACTTATGGGTATGTAATAATCAGGCTGCTCATGAACAGAATTTCCTAGAACTCGTAGTGCCCCTTCAAATTATTTTTTTTTACTTTTGTTTCTCAAATTGGCATAAAGTAAATTTGCCCTTGATGTTCACTGGACAAGTCAATGAATCTCAATAAATGTTTGTTATCATCAGAATATTCAGGGCACAAAATAAAACAAGTCGGTCCTTCCAGAAAACTCCACTGTGCCCAGTCTTGACAGTCACACCCTACTGCCACCTAAGTGCCCTATGTTACACGATACATGGTCCTTGTGTTTTCTTATTCAATACATCTTGCGATGGCAGTTACATCACAGCAATTCTCCACCGCCATCTATGCATGCGGAGGTGGGGTGGGTGTTGGACCCTCTGGGAGAAGGGGCTTTTTATCACCACATGAGCAGGATTAAAAATATCCCCTCCCACAAATTCTGATAAATATCTCTCTTTTTGGGAGGAAAATCATGTTTCTCTATTTGAAAAAAAAAATATATATATATATATATATAGTTTTCAGACTCAGGACAGCAGTCAGTGGAGGACTGTGACCATTGAGAAAAAGCGTAAGATGACAGCCTAGTAAATGCTGGCAGGCAGGGCTGACAGAGGAGTCCACACAAAGCTGCCATTCCTCTTGATTAGAGAAAAAGAAAATGCCAGAAGTCAGGCAAAGGAGTTTGTTTGTAGGGCAGTATGCCCAAGGGAAGGGACCATCACCAAGAAAGACAAGAACCCTGGACATCTCCAGGTGGCCCCTGTAGTTCTTGGGCTGAGTACAGATTTATGCGTATGTGAGAAGAAATTACCAAGAGTCTGTGAAAAGAACCACTATCAGACAAGGGATCAAACAACTTCTGCAGATCACACAGGTAAAGAGCAGTGCATGCTATCAACAGAATGAACAAAAACAGCAAGTTCAAGCCCAGGTTGAGCAATGTATGGACGTCGCGAGACTATCTTAAAATCAAGCCCCTACACCCCAAAACATCTGGCTGGGGTGTAGCTCAATGAGAAGGTCCTAGGTTTGATCCCAATACCACAAAAAAATTAAATAAAAGTAAGTAAAAATATAAATGTGAATAAACTTGACATTTCGGTGCTATGAAAATCAACACAACAACATGCATGAGGCATGTTTATGCTGTTAAACATGCTGAATTCAAAAAAGAAGAATGAGAATATGGTGTTGTACCCCCAGTTGCTGGCCTTCCTAAGCTTATGGGCACAGTACTGGCAGATCTCTCCTACTTTCCAGGGACTGATCTGGCATGGAGCACTGGGCGACACCCATACACTGCTCCACCACTGTACGTGTGTTTACGTCAGGCAACCGTAGAAAGTCATGAATCTCCGATGAGTTTGCCTGAGATTGGGAGTGAAGCTGAGATAAGCAAGCATACGTGTAAACACATGCACCTAACAACCAAGCCACAAAACAGAATGCAAAAACTAGTTGAGTTGAATTATCTAAATATAATTTCATATTTGATATTATGGAAAATAACATATTTAAGAATAGATTTAGCAGCTTTTTGTAAAGCCTTATACTGATCATTTTAAAACCTCTATGAAAAATTAAATAAGCAGTAAACTGGTAGAAGATACATCAGGTTAACAGTTCGAAAGGTCAAGAATTTAAGACACCAAGACTCCCAAAATTAAAACTTTGCAATCCCATCAAAGTGCCCCTTTAGCCATCTAAACCTCCTTTTCTCCTTTCTCATGTTTTGTTTCCTTCTTCTTGCAGAAACAGACAAATGAGTCCCAGATTCTTACGGAAATATAAGAGATCCCGACTAGAAAACAAAAAAGAAACAAGTCATTTGGAGAGAAAGAGCAAAGTGAGAGTACACATATTTCCTAATTTCAAAACTTACTACAAGGCTTCAATAAACAACAATGTGGGATTGACCCACACGCAATATACAAAATTTCGATGGCCCACATCAAAATGTAGTTGCAAGTCCTGAAATAGACTCATGATTATGGTTGCTTCAGTAAGACGGAATAATATTTTCAAAAAGTACCTCCCACCAATAACTTGATATTCAGTACAAAATGAAGTTGGACCCCATTTCAAGTCATGTGCAAAATTACCTCGAAGTGCATTTAAAAACTAAATTTAAGCACTTACAGCACAATACTCTTCAAAGAGAACACAGAGCTACATATTTGTGGCCTTGGACTACAAAATTGTTTCCTGATGTGATGAAGTCTCACTTAAAAATATACTATAATTTATTAAAAATTTGGCCATGAGTTTCTTGCTATAATAGAGCCCATTAAGAAAATGAAAACACAATCCACGAAACGTGAGAAGGCTTGCGGATACGATATGTTGTAAGGAATTAACTGCACATTCTTTAAAAAAAGATAAATAATTGTTCAATAAGAGCCATGAAATACGCGCAGCCTCATTTGTGTCTATGGGTATACAGATCAATCCCACACTGAAATGCGGATTCCATGCACCCTAAAATGGTGATCGTCAAGAACACGGCTAATAGTAAGTGTTGGTGCTGATGTGGAGAAATTCGAACACCATGTAGTACTGATGGGAAGTTGAGCCTCTATTCTCAGAATATTCAACATGGTCTTAGTGCATGATCCAGCAATTCCATAATTCCATATGCACCATATAGCATTGAAAACCTATTTCCATGAAAAAAAAAGCCTTATACACCCACGCTGGTATTGGTAATAGCCTTTTGTGTTATAGCAAACAAGAAAAAAAATACCTCAAATGTCTGGAAAATGATGAATGGATAAACAATAGATGGTTCATCCACACCAAGGAATATTACTAAACCACAAAAAGAACGAAGTTTATGCACATGCTACATGATGGGTGAACCTTGGGAAACTGCACTCAAAGAAAGAACCCAGAAAAAGTTGCACACACTGTATCATTCCATTTTGAGAAAAAGTTGATACACAATCAAATTCATGTAGACAGAAGGTAGATTAATGGTTGCCATAGGCGCTGGACAAGCATATGGGATTTCTCCTTGAGGTCATAAAAAGGTTCAGGGATTACATAATGATGATGGCTGTACAACCTTATAAATACACTAAGAGCAAGTCATGCAGACTTAAAAGGAGTGTGTAATACATATGTGCTGTATACATCAATAAGGCTGCTCTCCCTTTCAATACCAATGGAATAAACTATTCAAAAAAGCAAAATTTGTCCCATCAGATTAAAAGTAAGACCTGATTATCTGCTACCTACAGAAGACCCTTTGTGAATGCAAAACAGGTTAAGTTCAAAATAAAGGAAAGGAAAAAGATATGCCATGCAAAGAGTCTCCAATTTCTGGGACTGAAATATGAGAACTACTTTATAGTTTTAAAAATAGGAGCTAAAGAGAAACTATGTGGGCTAACGGGTCATTGTGTACTCACAGAAACAATGCTGAAACATCACCGAGAATATAAAATGTGTAAACTGATTTTTAAAAACACTTCAAAATTATGAATTATAAAATAGCAGACAAAAATCTACTCTTAATCCCAAACATGGTACACATACGAGCTCTACTTACAACATACCAAGAGGGGAAGGCTCATGGTGTAGACCCTTGACTGCTCCCTCTTGGTCGTCTTGGGGTCAACCCTTTAGTAGGCCTTTCCCACATAAAAATTGTAATGAAACCACTGGGGAAGAGTTTCATGAGAGCGCTGTGTGGATTATAGCTCTCGAAGCCTGTATCTGTGGGAGAAATGTATTTCAGAAGAGCTGAAAGATGAACCATCAGCTTTTCTCTCTATACGTATGGAATGTTTTATTTGTGTTTACAGAACTCTCAGAGGAAGATTTAAGATAACTTAAAAAGACTGCCAAGGAGATCCTATGAGACCTAAATAAAAGGACCCAGTGATGGTTATTTAAGTCACACTTTTTTTTTTTCTTGAAAATATTCACAATACACTGCCTTTTCCTTACAAGCACGGCTTTTTGGAGCCACCTTTGGTAGATTTATGGATGGGCAGATCTAAAAGGAAGGCTGGTGCAGATTGCTGAGCACAGTCCTACTTCAGGGTCTGGGCCCTGGGTCAGATGTCCTTGGGATAAATACTATGACCTTGAGCTAGGGTCTAAGTCTGAACTTCAGTGATGCAGGAGGGATGATTGTACCGGTACCCAGCAGAGTTGCAGAAGGACAGGAAATGTCCAACTACATGCAATCCAACCAGACTTGTCTCCTAGTAACTGCTCTTAAAAATTAGATATTTCTGTTTCTCCTATTGCTTATATTGTTCTCAGCCTATAATCCCGAGTTAAAAATTCTGATGTCCATCGGATCTGGACACCCAAGTGTCTTTTGTGAGTCAATATAAACCCATTTGGAGGGAAATTCTAACCTGAAACCTGCTGACTTCTCTTATATGCATCTATTTGTTTAGCTGTAGAAATATGAAAGGGTTTGCTTATGGGATGTTGCCCCAAGCCTCTCTGGGAATGTTCTGAAATACATACACATCTTCTTTCTAAAAGTTCAAAAATTCTCAATTTCAAAGCCCAATAATTTCAAAAAGAATGCCTGGCCTGTATCTGTTATAATTATTGTCACAAAGGGTCAGAGGTCAGGTCGCCCTTCCTTTCTGCACAGCAGGGACAAGGGAGAGAGGACACTCTGTTGGGAAATGGGGCCACCAGAAAAGGGGAAGATGAGCAGATAATTTAACCACAGTTCCTGTCTACACTGTGGCCCATATGACCCAAATGCCTAGAACAGGATTAAAGATAATAACAGCACTACCGCCAACACAGAAAGAACTCAAAATGCTTCTCATAATTTACCACATCTTTTGGGGGGAAATGTGCATTTTTTTCCGAGTGTGTATTTAGTCAAATTACTTCTTCTTCCCCCTACCAACCTGATAACTAGACTAGATTGTGAAGCAGAGCTAGAAAGAAGATTCACAGTGAGAGCTGGTGATATAAGGACCTCAGTGAAAGTCACCGCTGGCTGAAGAGCCCAGAGAGGGACATTACAAGGACCAATCAAAAGGAACTTCCTGAAGGGACATGTAAAGATAGACCCAATCATCTCTTTTGCCTGCTTTCCAAGTTTGGATCAATGTTAAGTCTTGGTTTCTGTAAGACAACTACCCCCTTTTCCTTAGGAGCCATCATACAATGCCCAGGAACTTTGCTGACGGTCACCAGGGGGCCTGAGTATGCAACCTAGGGATTCTTTTCCCCACAACGTACAAGACAGCCTGCTACAGCTGAATGCCACTGCCACTTTGAGACATTCTGGTCGAAGGAGAAAAATTCAACTTAAACATCTTCATCCAGTAGAGGTGAAAAGAAAAGCCAAAAGTCACAGTCACATTAACTGACTCTGGATCCACCATGGCAAACTCAGCCTGAGAATTATTTGTTAAATCGTGTATTTGCATCATCTTTTCAAACATATTTTGGTTTTTTGCTGTTTTTTATTACTTGAAATATTTTAGATGAAAAGTTCTGTGATTATTCAACCCAGATGCAGCTCACTTTCCTACTCAGGTAATCTTGCCAGGATGTAAGTTGTAGAAATTTTTATTTACTTATTTATCTTTGGCCATGCTTTTCTTTGCAACTCTAGGTGGAAGCCCAACGATAACTGGATAACTGCTAGATCTTGCCTCCTTTATGCGGTGTTCCAAGAAAAAAAAAAATCTTTGCTAAATGCAAGAATCCTTTTGCTGTGAAGAGATCCAGTTTCCCCACATCTGCACAGGTTTTGAAGCTGTCTGAAGCCTTTATCTGGGTCTGGAGAGGTAGAGTGTCAACACACAATAGGCCTTAATTAGGACTGGATCTGCTGAGCAGAGAGCTGCTGCCACCTGAAAGCCGCAGCGATTTTACATGACAAAATTAACAAAAGGAAACCCCAGGAACACACTGGGAGATTTGGAGCCCTAGGAAGAGCCTGATTATTGTGTCAAATTTAAATTCTGATTCCCAGGTTTAGAAGGTATGGAACATCAGGTAAGTTCCCCAAAGTCTCTGAAGATCTTCCCTTCCTGTAGAACTTTCCTGCCAGCGTGGCTGTGACCAAAAATGCTAAAAAGATCAAGGGACAGTTTTTTTTGTTGTTGTTTTTGATTTTACTTTGTCCTTAATATGTATAAAGAACAGTAGACTTTGGAAAATACTGTGAACGTGGTTATGTGGCAGAATGTAATTTCTTAAGAGTCATATATTAAATAGGCTAGAACCTTTACATTATTTCCAAGGCTGGTGACTCACATTTGTGCCTCTGTAAAATTACTGTGAAAAACGGCACGGACCTCCCAAGTTTCTTTCTTTGCCCTCCCTCCATCCCTCCCTTTCTTCCTTCCTTCTTTCCTTCCTTCCTTCCTTCCTTTCTTCCTTCCTTCCTTCCTTTCTTCTTTTTGTGAAAGCCACATCTCTAAGTGATCCTGTCATGGCTTCCCTCATGGTCGGCTAACATTATATTAACGTTAACATATTGTAAATGAGAGAGAAAAGGACTATGTGAAAGACTCAGGATCTTTGACCGGGTGTGAATATTCTTTGCTATCGATTCAAGATGGGTCACTGTGCATCAGGCATTGGGAATCAGACCTCGTACTGAACACACAAGGTATCATCTCTGTCTTCAAAGACCCTACCATCTTCTGAAAGGGGCCACTTAATGATTAAAATACACTTAAATATAAATTACAAGCATAAAGAGTAAGAAAAAAGTGCTATAGACAGTGATGTTTACTAAGAATCTGAGTTACATTTACAGGGACAAGAAAATCCTCTCCAAGAAAGCATGTGTGTCAAGGCATGAAGGACAACCAGGCCAAGGACTGCACAAAAGTCTTACAGGAAAAGGAACCAGCCAATGAAAAAATTGTATGTGGGGAGGCAAAAAGGACCACGGAGAGCGGCCCTGGGCACAGAGGGGATTGTCCAGAACTGGCTGGCTGGGCGGGAAGAAGCGATGCCATGGCAGGGATTGGCGCTTTTGTTCCAGGACTTGCAACCTCCATTCTCGATTACTCCGACTCCTCACATTTAAACTCTAGTTTTCAATGACAGAATAATGAAAGGACAGACACCAAAGAGCCCTTCACTCTCATCTAGCCCACCAGCTTTAAATTCTAGTTGAGGAAAGGGAGGCCCAGGAAGGGTCACTAACACAAATGCCACCTCTTGGTCAAGAGCCAGGATCCTCTCTCCTCCCCGCTTCTTCACTCATGGCACTGCCCACCCCAGAGGGGCTGCTCCCTGGGAGTGAGGTAAAGTTCCGTCTGTAGCATGTGGCAAAACTGGCCCAGCCTCCTATGGATGCCATAGTGAACCAAGCCATACTGGGTCTCGTGTGATAGCAAAAGTAGCCCTGTAGGGATGCCAAGGTTAAGCTCACACTCAAGGAGTAGGTATGGGAATCTGGGGCCTTCCTGGCGTTCATCAGCACAATGAAACCATCTGGGCTCATTACTCAGCACTTTTTTTCCCGAAATTTCCAAACATCTCCAGTTGTTCTTGTTAATTTCTATCCTAAAACATGCTAAGAATGATGGTGGTGCATGCCTGTAATCTCAGGACTTGAGAGGCTGAGGCAGAACTGTAGGACTCCTGTGAACTCAAGGCTAACCTGGGCTAAGTGAGTTCATGACCAGCCCAGGCTACACAGTGTGACCCTGTAGAGAAAGAGAAAGGGGGGGGGGGGGGGGGGGGTGGTTAAGAATGACCAACAGGCAATCTAAGCCTGCCTTAATATTCCTTATTAGAAGGTACACTGGGGAGAAATACAGGTGCAGGATGTACAGTAATCTTCTGACACCTCACAAAGAGGCAGTTCACGTCCATATGGACCACCTGTGTCACCTTACAGGGGACGTCACCTCTCATGTAGAGGTCAGAGGACTTGACGGAAGAACTCATCCCGCCTGTCCTGGATTTAGAGATGGCAGAGGGGCCACAGCTGGGCGTCTGGGAAAAGCACAATCCAGCCCCCCTAGAGGGAGCACAGCTTGGCTGGGACCTTGATTCTAACCCATTCTGATGCACATTTGGGGCTCTGATTTCACCAGAACCATAAAGTAATAATTTTTGTTACCTATCTGCTACATTTATAATAACTTCCCTATGGAGGGAAAAAGAATGAAAATAAAAATATTTCATTTCAAAGTAAGCTAGTTTCTTGGTTTTTTTTTTTGCGATTAGAGATATGTCTGAATCATTCCTCATTTTCTCAGGCTCGGTGCCATTTCATAAGTCTTAGTGTGAGTCCAGTGGTGTTTTGTTTTTTTTCCCTCTCAGCTCAACATAGATGTAAGTAATCCTACAACTCCATGTGAAGGGAGTTGTGATTCAGTCATTTGGTTGCATTATGTTATTACCAAGTATTATGGTATTTTTGGATGTTCTAGGCATAACTGAGAAAATGGAGGCTCTTGGAGTTGAAAGAAAATGAGGGAAAGGATATTTCTGCCAAAGATATCTCGTGAGTGGCACAAAGTTTTGTTGCACTGAAAGGAGAATCTGCACCAATGACTGGCAAAAATCCCTGTAGGCCTGCCCAACCTATCACCCTGGTCCCCAGAGCAGGACACACTCACAACCCAGGCTGCTGCCTCTTCTGAAATCACACACTTTTCAGGGGACGAGAAAACCATCCCCCCTGGCGAATGGCATCGTTATTAAGGGGACGAGACAAAGGATAAAGCTAAGGCAACTCTTCCAGTCCAGGCAGAGATCCATGCAAGTAGCCAAAGCCCATAGCAAAGGGTCCAGTAGGACCCTTCCCCAATGTCAGAGGCAGAGGACGCATTCTTCATGGCTTCCAGCTTCCAAGATCTCGTGTAAGAAGATCCAGCAGTTCTAGGTTGGGCTAGTTACTCTAAATATCCACTCATAAAAACCAAGGGTCTAATGCAGATTAAGACAATTGTTTTGCTAAGTCAAAGCCTGTTAGCAGCTACATATCAGAATTTTTTATGGCTTCTAATTACCATATAAGAACATTATTGCTTCATTTTAACCAAACATCACCTAGTACCTGATGTCCTTCACTCAAACTCCAAGGAGAAAGAATCACCAGCAGAATTTTGAGAAATGTTTTCCTACAGTTTAATCGGCCAAGTGCATACTTCAATACTGTTTTAAAACCATTAACTTACTATCCGCAGAGGGTACAATCAAAGGCCTAGGCATGAGCTATCAGTCATGCTGTCAAGAACTCAACCGAAATTGAGGTAAGACTTGACCTTTGTGCCTAATTTTGAAGTCTGACACCTGCAGGCTGAGGGTCTCCACCTCATGAGACAAACAAGCCCCTGCCAGACAAAGATGGCAACCTTGAAGCCTTTCTGCCATTGGCACTGGTGTCAGCTCATGACTTTCTATCTGACCCCAAGGAAAATTACAACCTGGCCCCTAAGACTCTAGACCTCTACTGTCCAGCTTTGTGCCATCCCATCTTATTGTTTTTTTTTTTCTTTTGTGGTATCAGTGATCAAGACCAGGACCTTTACACTGAGTTACATACCTGCCCACTTATATTTCTTGTTCCTGAGACAGGGCCTTGCTAATTTGTTAAGAGGCCCAGGCTGGGCTCAGTCTTACAATCCTCCTGCCTCAGCCTCCCAGAGTACTGGGATCACAGGCCCAGCCCAACACCCTCATTTCAATCAATTATATTTGAAGGTTGTTCGCAGAATATGAGAGAATATTCCTCTTACTGTTAGATGACTGATTTGCTGCCTTTGAATTGGTCAACATGGATGATATAGGATGGGCCTGGCATTATGAGGTGAGTTCGTGAAGGGCAGAGAGTTGGGAAGATTCTTCTTAGCTGTGTACATGCCATGTACATCATTTCTGCAGCTCCTGTGCCAAGTGAATTTGGAAGAAGTTCTGGGTCTCAGATGAGGACTCACCCAGAAGACTATGTGGAGGCAGCTTCCTGACACCACGGGCATTCCTGGGCCCAGATCTGGGATAGTTTGTTACATGCAATAGAAAATTAACATAGGTAGCTCTGTATTTTTGTTTTGTGTTCTTTCTTTCTTTCTCTTTTTCTTTCTTTTTCTTGTACTGAAGAACAAGCCCTGGGCCTTTACACTGAGCTGCATCCTTTTGATTTTGGGGCAGGGTCTTGCTAAGTTGACCTGGTTAGGTGAGAATTTGTAATCTTCCTGCCTCAACCTCCCACAGTGCTAGGTCTATAGGCCTAGTCTTTTTATTTTGACATATCACTTTGTCTGTGCTGACTCTGCCTAGGCTCAATATCCTTCTCCACACCCTTCAGGACAAAAATCCTTAATTGTCCCTTTAGGGCCTGAATCTACATCTGTACAAAATATGCGTCAATAAATATTTTACATTCATTATACATTTTGTCTTGTTCTTACTGCACATGGCTGCCTAACATTTAACACATACTTTGCTAAATAACTATGTTTTTTCTGTGTTTTGTTCTGTGTACTTTTTTTCTGAAAATCGAATCCAGCACTTTCATACTTAGCTACATCTCCAGACTGCTTTTTTTTCTTTCTTTCTTTCCTTCCTTCCTTCCTTCTCAATTTTACTAGTGTGTGCGTGCAATACACAATGGTTGTATTAAACTTGAGAATTCTGTGCACACATGTGTCATAACTTTGCGTTCCCTTCCCTGATCCCTTTCCTGCTCTCCTACCTCCTCCCTCATCCACCCTGACTCCCAACATCTCACTTATTTGACTCTACTATTTATTTATACTCTAGATTTTTATATTAGATGAATCACGTGATATGCAATCTTCTGACTCTGATTCACTTCACTAGGCATAATGGTCTCCAGTTGTATCTATTTACTCACAAATGATTCTGATTTGTCTTCACGGCAGGGTAGTACGTCAGTATGTGTGTGTCTGCGCATGCGCGTGTGTGTTATATACCCAGAAAATACATGAAAAAAATCCAACATTTTTAGCCATTAGAGAAATGCAAATCCAAACAACACTAAGATACCATCTTACCCCAGTGGGAATGGCTTACATCAAGAACTCAAGAGGCAATAGACATGCAATGATGTGGGGGAAAAGAACCAATTTATATAAACTGGCATTATCACTACAGAAAGTAGTATGAAGATCTCTCAAAAAGCTGAAAATACATATCCAGTTTGATCTAGTGATATCCCTTCTGCCTGTCTTCACAAAAGAGTTAAAAGCCCCGTATAACAGAAATACATTCACACCTATGTTTACAGCAGCAGCACAACTTATAACAGCTAAATCACAGAAGGTGCCAGAATATTCACCAGCAGACCAACGGACTTGTTTTTTAAACAAGTTCTTGTAAAGTTTCAATGTTGCCTGAATTAAGCTTGAACTTGCAATTGTCCTGCCTCAGCCTCCCAGAGGACTGGGATTACAGTCATGTACAGCCCAATCTAGCTTCTCTGTACATCTTACAGGTTGTGCAAAGAAGGAAATTCTTTAAATTGGTTTCTAATGGATTAGAGTCGACACTAAGCTTTGTGACCATGGACCTCACCTGTGATTTCCCATTGACGCTGTAGCATGTACCACTGTGCTTACCGCGTAAGAGATGCTTAAAAAGTACTTGTCAAGTAAATGAATGCATGTGGGATTATACAGAGAAATAAATATGCCCTGTGCTACGCTAATTTACTTTTCTTTGCAAACAGCAGGAGACACACAGATTAGCTAAATTCTGCTCTGTGCACAGCGCGTGTGGGTCTCCGCGTCCTCACCGTGTCAGATGTAGGCACGTTTTCACTAGATGCTCCTGTGATGTTGCGGACGGTGGGACTAGAAACCGTCTAGGCAAGCACAGACCCACTTCGGGACAACCTTGACTGGAATGTAAAAACTAGCTGACTTCGCGCAAGGGCTTTGCTGCCAGGTATCTGTTTCTCTTTATCTCTCCTAGGCATGAATGAGAAGGGCTGAGGCAGGGTGCTGCGAATCTGCACAAAATCAGGTGAGGGGAGTTGGCTGTTTTGATGGAGAAGCAAGTTTCCTTCACGCCTGCGTCAGCAATCCCGGCTACATCGGGCCTCCAGAGAATCCCGGAGGTCAGCAGAACCAGGCGCTCAGCTCGTCCTCAGCTGTACAATCAGTACTTCCAGGGTTTCACCTCCACCTCCCTCCCTCCAGACCCTTGCCATACACAGTCAGCTTAAGAAAGAAAGAAAAGAAGGAAGAAAGAAAGAAAGAAAAAGAAAACATCAAAAGCGCATACTGGGAGAGTGGAAAGGGGAATTATAATTCCCAAGGCACTGTTTGCCAAGCATTCGGCCAGTTAGTTTATTAACATTATTTCATTTGATGATTATGTTAACGCACTAGAAAAGAAAAGCATACTATCCCCACTACAGAGACGATAAAACAGAGGCTGCAGGGCAGGGGGCTCCAACCCCCAGGCCAGTCCACGGCCTAGTGGGAACCAGAATACGCAAGAGGAGGCGAGGGGCAGCCAGCAAGGGCAGACTCCCTCCCACCAGCATTACGTCCTGAGCTCCCCTTCCGGTCAGGGCTCCCAGTGATCCTGCACTACGACAAGTAGTATGATTATTCTGTTACACACCACAATATGACGATATTAGAAATAAAGTGCACAATTTGTATGACGTGCTTGATTCATCACAAATCCATCCCTCCCGCCCTGGTCTGTGAAACTCTGTCTCCTGGGAACCAACTCCTGGTACTAAAATCTTGGAAACCACTGCTGTGGGTAAATTTATGGGGCCCTCTCCTCTCCTCCATACCAAGCGTGGGTATTTGAGCCTGGGACACTTCAAAGTTGGGTCCGTGCTTGCTTAACAATTGCAATTTGTCCAACCACACCCAGAACCCAGGCCCAGAGCCTGAGCCAGGGGGCCGAGGTATTCTTTCTTAGTGAGACTTCGGGGCAAAGAAGTGGTTGCTTAGTCTGAGATGCACTATGTAAGACATCTGGTGTTTACCACGTACACTCTTCAGAGAAGTGTGCTCCTGCTTGTGAGCAACCAAGGATCGATTTTCCACCCCAATTTCTAAAGCCAACTCATCGTTTAAGCCTGAGTTTAATGAAACCTTTTATACCAGAGACTGTCTCTACCTCGGTGCTTACTAGAGAATGGTACTGCAACTCTGTTGCCATCAATTTTATTGTTCCTTGTGCTATTCATCATAACTGGAATAGAACAACTATTTACTGTCTAATATTCTAGACCTGGAGATTATGGAAAAGGAAGAGAGAAGTAGCTCAATCTATGAAACCAGGAGACACGTCAAGAAATAACGGTACATTACGTTACAAGGGCAAAGAAAATATCTAACGCTTACACTGGAACATATGTCCCACCCAGCGAGCAATTGTCTCAGCAGGTGAGTGGGAGAGGAGTGAAAATGCTTTAGTTGAATTCTGACGGCTGCATAGGCTCCTTCCTACACAAAGAGGTAGGAAACCGGAAACACAGAATCACTCGGAGGTGTGTGAAGAGTGCTTGCTTTGGAGATGGCAAATAAAACTATGGAGCTGAAAAGCAGCGCGTGATGGGGCTTGTAGGCAGAGCAAACTTAAAAAAGAGGCCCGTGTCTTCAGGGAATTTGTTTACATGACAGAATCACAGACTGTCTGTTTATGAGGGGAGCAGCCAAGGCCTGTGCTGCAGCAGGTGAGTGGCTGGTCAGTGCACATCTTAGAAAGGTCCCTCAAAATGAGGAGGGCAAGAACTCTGAGGCGCAGGGGTGGTACCGAGGGCGGGGAGGCAACTTGGATGTTCATGGTTGGTTAAAGAAGCAAAATACCTGTAATGATTACTGAAGCCATTATGATTAATGATATCAGTGCTAGTAGAGAAGAAAAAAGAATCAAGGGGAAATTAGAAAAAGATCTAGATGGCTGATACTAGACCTTGAAAGTTGATGTAATCAGGGGATAAGGAAGCAGAGAAAGAGAAGACCGCCTTAGAGAGGCTCCGACTTAGATCGAGGTTGAGCACGTTACAGAAGGTAGGTAATGAGAAAGATCATTCGATTTTAGTTTTCCTTGTACTTTTAAATTCTGTTTCTAAAAATTACCAAAACAGGAAGAACTAGTCTGTGACCGTGGAGGCCAAGAGGTTGGTAACTGTGAAGGAGGTGGCTGGGGACACAGGGGACAGACAGAAGGCTCCTGGAATCCTGCTGAGGTTGTATTTCTTAATGTGAGTGCTGGTTACTGGGTTTGGTCCACCTGCTGACTTGATGTGAAGCTCTTTGCCTATAATTTCTATATCTTTTTGTACATATGAAAAAAATTAGGCAATACATTGGCTTTAAATAATTCAAAAAATATACCCGATAGGTAATGCCATGAGTAATGCAAATACCACTCAAGAGAGATTCAGTTAAGTGGAATATAAACATGAAAAGTATTATGTACATTGCAGCACCCTCCTCTGCCTCACACGCCATACAAATCTTTCTCATCTCTTTCTTTCTCCCTCTTACACTGGTTTCTTCCTGTTTCCTAATTCCTGTTGCTTTCTTTTACCCATGGCTATCCACAGCTTTCTTTTATCCCTTGTCAAAAATTTTATTTTCTCGCTAGTCAATAAAGGCAGTATTTGTCAGAGAAGTAGATTTATCTCTGATGCATGAAGTTGGTCAAAATGTTAACCAAATATTATTATCTTTTTTTGTATCAGGCTCATGTGAAATATATATTTTTGAAATGTCTTCCAAAACTATTTCATAATGTGTTTATACACATGCACAGTTTTTTGTCTTGCACTTCAAGAGATGACGCCTCCTACAGAAATCACAATGTAGAATATACGGGGTAAGAGACAACACGAATTTAGTCATATCAAAGTGGAGAAAATGACGTCTTTTAGAATAAGCTTCATATGAGATTTCATAGGATATTGTGCAAAAAAAATGACATGGTGACCCTATGCAATGTCATTTAACAATAACTGTCTAATTCTAGAGGTTAAATTAGTTCTTTGTGCTTTGCTGTTGACTTATACTACTCCATGCAATGGTAACTAAAGTTTGTGTAGTTAAACTTTTTCAGATGATTGTAGTAGATTGGCATGCAGTTGCTAAAAAAAAAAAAAAAAAAAAAAAAAAAAAAAAAAAAAAAGCCCGAATGACTTGTAAGTATGCTTCACCCACTTTTTCTTGATGGTTTTGTCTTTCAAAACCATAGTACAGTATATTATAACCAAGCTACCAGCACAGGGTATGTCAAGATGCAAGACAACGCCTTTTCCATAATGACCTCTCATGTGGCCATTTTATTGAGCCACACCCAGTTCCAAACCCCACTCTCACAGGAAGCTCATCTCCAGAAGCTACAGATATGTTACTCATTTCTAAAACTGTATCATTTCAAAAGTTTTATATAAGGATAGCTGAACACTATGAAAATGTTGGGATTGTCACTTTTCATTTAGCTTGATTAATTTTTTGGAGATTTGCCCAAGTTTCTGCATATCAACAATTCACTTCTTTTTATAGCAGGGTATTATAATATTTTGGCTGCTACTGCAAAAGACCATAAACTAAGTCATCTATAAGCAACATTTTTTTTTTTTTTTTTGAGACAGGGTCTCACTCTGTGGTCCAGGCTGCTCCTAAACTCACTTTGGAGCCCAGGCTGGCCTTGGACTCAGGAAAATCCTCCTGTCTCAGCCTCCCAAGTGCTGGGATTACAGGCGTGCACCACCACACTCAGCTTATGTGGTGCTGGGGAATTGAACTAGAGTACTTAGCGCTTGCTAGGCAAGTGCTTTAACCGCTGAGCCATTCCTCCAGCCCCAGCAGCAATTTATTTCTTACAGTTCTGGAGCCTGGGAAGTTCAAGACCACAACACAGGCAGAATCAGTGTGTTGTGTACACCTGATTTCTTAGTTTTCCACTGTGTTCTCACATGATGGGGGTGGGGAGGGTGTGAAGAAATGACAATAATCTCCTTACAAACAAAGAAACTCATTCCATCCTTGAGAACTTGACCATCAAGACCCGGTCATCTCTCAAGGTCCCAGCTCCTAATACAATCACCTTGGGTGCTGGAATTTCAACCTATGAAATTTGAAGGAAACCAAGCTCTCAGACCACAGCACCTGATTGTGTACGCCCCACAGCTTGGCTGCCCCTCTGCCACTTGAAGGTTCTTTCCAGTTAGGGGCTTTATGAAGAAAATCTACTATGAATATCCACATACATGACTTTATATAAACATAGTTTCTCATTTTTCATGGGTAAAGGCCCCACCTGGCTTGTGTGTTCATTGTATGGTGTAAGAAACCACTCGCCTGTTCCCAAGGCTGCTGTAGCATTTTTTGATCCCATCAACACTGAGTGATTCAATTTTTCCATATCCTCATCAGCATTTATTTTTCCTTTTAAAGTAGTTTTAGGAATTGAACCCAGTCTCTCAAGATCGTTGTGCTAAACTCTATCGCTATCCTCTTTTTTAATATTTATTTTGAGACAGAATCTCGTTGAGCCACTAAATTAAATGGCATCCAAGACAGGCTGGAGCTTGGAATCCTGCTGCCTCAGTCTCCTCAAGTGCTGGGGTTATGGACACGGGGGACCCCAGGAACCAGCATTTAGGCCGCACTCTAGCTGTGCTTTGAGCGTGCTGCGACGCCTCGGTGCTGTTCTAATTTGCACTCAGTTAGTAGTAGCTCAGGATCATGAGCCGATTTATGTAAGAATTTACCATCCATTCTATTTTGAAAATTTAGAAACCAGGCGCTGATGGAGTTTTGCGGGTTCAGACACAGAGGGAACTATAAATACTATTTCTGATCTCTGGAGAATAGAGTAGCTGAATGTAGATACAAATGCAGAAATCTCGGGCCAACGTGGTTACACAGAACAGTAGAATTTTAAGAGAAAGTGAAGAGGTACACAAAGTTGAAAAAGAGACGGCGGGAGGTTGGGGGGTGGGAAAGATCTCTGATACTCAGACTAGAAAATCGCTGAGCAGTGTAGAGGGTGAGGCCAGCTGCCATGGAGAAGCAAAGGGAAGAGTCACCACCCGAAGCTTGGGGATCTAAGAGAATTTGGTAGAACAGGAATAGAAAGACGCATAAAACAAGAAGTTTTTGACACTCTCGTGACAAATGAAACCAACTCGATGAGCGAAAGTCTGGGAAAGGCAGACACTGTGACTGTACCAGGCTAAGCCACTCAGAGTGGGTTGCCCAGGCAGGGCACGTTACCTGCCAACAGAGGCATCCAGATACAATTCCTGAGCAGTCCCTTTTCCCTCATTCTGAAGGTTTAGGATTTCACACTTGGAAACATTTCTTAGGTGCAACATCTTATCAAACTGGGCTTCCTGCAAGGAAAGAGAAAGGAAAACCTGAGGTGTGAGCCACTACAGGTGGGATTCTTCACTCAGCTGGACAAGGTGGACAAGATGGATTCGAATAGTGCAAGTGATTTGCGTGGGATGTACCTACAGGGTTATATGTACTAATACATATGTACTCCCTTCAGCCGATTCCTGGTCCTGATACCCTGCCCACCTGGCCACCCTGGGAAGCAGTCCACAGTCACCCTGGGAGCCATGTGTGTCCACTGCCTGATGATCTTACTTGTTCCTCTCCTGAGAGATGATTTTAGCATTATCGGTTAATCTCTGGCTGGCACATAAAAATTCAACAAGTATAAAAACAGGACAGGTGGCTGGAGCTAATTTATAAGACCCGGGGCTTGGGAAAGCAGAGAGGTGAGGTTAGGAGCAGAAAGATGACAAAGAAAGGTGTGGTTCCAACTGCCCGCAACCGTGCTGGGCACCTTGCTGCAGGATAGAACCGCTCCGTGTGGTCTAGACTCTCCGGGTCTGTTGTTCTGTGACTTGCAGCTGAAAGGATTTGGACACACCGAGCTGATGACGGAGAAAGCAACTTGTCTCAATTTCATCTCCATCTTACATATCTACCCTCCCAAATGGTGATTTGGCTTTTGGAATATTCCACCATGAAGAAGCAGCGGGCACATCGCAGCTCACCGCATGCAGGTGCAATTCCGGCTCTTGGGGAAGGCCCTCAGTCTCTCAGGCTCTCTCCTACCCAGTGCCACAAGTTGATTCATTTTCTCCCTTTCACTCCTGGCATTGTCCTCCACACATTCCCATTGAAATCCCAATGCTCCTCAGATAAATATAATAATAATAATCCTGAACAGAAGCACATAAAGGCATTCTGAGACCACATTGGAGAAAGAGAACCCCAACCACAGCAGGAGAGCTTTGGGAATCTGACACAGAGAACAGAAAATAAAACAGTCATGAAATCAAAGGGAGGACCTGTGAACTAATTTTTTTTCTTCACAGACAAAGCAGATATTCTTGGTCTGATTAGCAGCATGACTCTGCTATGGAGTTCTGGAGAGCCTGGGACCAGAAGATGTCCTCCAAGGACAAGACAGCCACCAAGGTGGGCCGTTGGCATGAGATGGCAACTTTAAAAACATGTGATTGAAATCACTTGACTTCTGGTCTAACCACTAAACCATTTAGCTTTGCCCTCTAAAATATATAGAACATATATCCTACTGTGTTATGCAATACAGCTCACTGTGAAGGTCCTGGGCTCAACTCCCTGGGGCCACAAATAAATATCTTTGCTACTCTCCTAACCCCCTAGCCAATATAATGCTTTTGATCAAAGCATGGAACACAATGGCCTGATTTCCTTGAGTTTAAAAAGAGTTCTATTTCAGAACGGAAGGAGGGCAAAGAGTAAAGGTGGAATTTTACATACCACAGTATTTTTTCTGCCTAACAGAAGAACACTAGCTTCATGAAACCTCAGAGGGCTTCCCCCCCCCCCCCCACAATATATAAATGATGAAGATTATCTCCAAACTGCTACTTTCCTGTGTCAACGTAAAGTTTTTATTTTAACTTAAAAATGTGGTTGATTCAGCACCCTACCTTCCCGTTGTTGGGAGATGGATGCATTCCCGAGCAAATAACAAGCTTCTAAGAAATTATCCACATCGACCAACACCTTTTCTCCAAAGTGCTCGCAGCAAGTGGTCGAGTGAATCAGAATCAATTTCTCTGTCCTGGAGCCATAACAGAAGCAGATAACAAACCAGAGCACTGTGCTTTTTTTGCAGTTAATTTGGAAGAAAGTATGTTCTATTTGGAGAAAGCCTGGTGGTGCTTAGTGGGTAGAGACAAACACTCACGCTTGGGGTACTGGAAAGAAGACGGCATTTGCTAGGTCTGGTGGTGCTGGCCCGTTAATTCCAGAACGCTGGGAGGCTGAAGCAGGAGGATCAAGTGGAAGCTCAGTCTGGGCAACTATAGCAACTTAGTGAGACCTTGTCTCAAGAGCAAAAGACCAGGGTTTCCATCCCCTTTAATGAAAGAAAGAACGGAAGGAAGGAAGGAAGGAAGGAAGGAAGGAAGGAAGGAAGGAAGGAGGAAGGGAGGGAGGAAGGGAGGGAGGGAGGGAGGGAGGGAGGGAGGGAAGGAAGGAAGGAAGGGTTCTGAGTGTTTACACAGATACACCCCAAGCATACAGGAAACAAAATGAGCTCACGAAGGAGCTAATTATATGCTCTTCAGGGACGTGGATTCACTGGTGGCGAGATCTGCCTAATCAATCAAAGTGTGTTCTGAGGCTGGAGAAACAGACAAAGGCGAAGGCGATGTGGGGATTCCTGACTCCTCCATTTCCGACGTCAAGTGGAATTTCTGTTTTCCAACAGGCTGTGTGTCTCCTGAGATGATCGGGTCCTTCCGTCCCACCTCAGGAGTCCCTCTCTGGATTGTTAGGGCAGCCCATTTTGATTTTCCACACTCATCCGGGAAGCAGCAGAAGGTAGTAAATGGTGACTTGGGACGCTGCTCCTGGGACACACCCCTCTAAGGTCTAAGGGCCCCAGTACGGCCACGCAAGTCACTGACAGGAGAATAATCTTTCCCAGTGAGAATCGAGCGCTTTTCTTCCCATGGTCACTGGTCTCCAGGAACACCACCCTGAAGCCAGGGGTATAACCATTAAGAGGTATTAAAAAAATAAAAAAGAATTTTGTTTAGCAGATTTTCAAGAACTCCTGGTTATACAATTGGTAATATTTTAGAAATATGATGTTAAGACTATTTAGTGACCTTATACAACTAAACAATAGCCACCATTAAAATAGTTTAACAGAAAAACAGAAAACAATATTAAAAATCATTCATCTTGAGATACTGATATAACATTTGGATGAATTGTCAAAGATCTGTATTGAATGGAAAAATATCTCAAAATGTTATATATTATTAGATTCTATTAATTGCTATTATTATTAGCCCTACTGATTATTATGGTTGTGGTAGTAAGGATTTAATGCAGAACCTTTGTACCCAGCTCTTTTTTAAAATATAAGATCTTGCCAACTGGCTAAGTTACACAGACTGGGTTCAAACTTAAGGTCCTCCTGCCTTGGCCTTCTAGAGTGCTGTATAACCTTCTGGAAATAACAAAATTTAAAAAATGAATAACAGATTATTGGTAGTCAGAGCTTAGGAATTTTTTTAAAAGTAAAGGGAAGAGATCATGTGGCTCTTCAAACACAAGACGAAGGATTCTTGCAGTTCTACCAATGCCTCATGTTTTGACTTTATTAATGTATCAATATTCCAAGTGAGACACTATGCCACAGGCGGAGTCTGGTCTATGCTAGATCAACTTATGATTTTTCAAATTTAGAAGTAGGAAAGCAATATGCAATTACTAAAAATCACACATTGAATTTTGAATTTTGCCCTTTTCTCCCTGGCTAGTGAAATAAAATGCCATCTTCTCGAGGTGCTGTGCCACAGCACTCCTTAGCCCCAGAAGCAGGGCAACAACCAACACTACAACGTGTGCTGAGCTACTAAGTCCTGATGCTCAGTAAAGTAGGTGTACTGAGTGCATTTTCCCCCATTTTATTGATATGTATACGTGAAAAATTTAAGGTTTATAATGCAGTCGAGCCTTTTATGCACATACATATCTTGTCAAGGTGACAAGGGCTTTCCCACTCTCCTTTGGTCCCTCCCCCAACCCTCCCCTTCCACCTTCCTCAACAGCTAAAATATGGAAATCACCAAAATATCCATCAGACCAGTGGATACACAAATTGTGGTATTTATACACAATGGAATACTATGCATCAATAAAGTCCAACAATGTGGAAGCTTTTGCAGGTAAATGCAAGAAACTTGAGAACATCTTGCTTTGTGAAGTGAGTCAGAAGCAGAAGGTGAAACAGCGAACGGTCTCTCTGATATAAGAGTCCCAGAGCACAACTCCTATGGAACCGAGGCATTTTTGGCCTACAATACTTTCAGTTCACGAAGGATTCGTCATGAGCTAAGGATCACCCGCAGCTCTCTAACATGTTACCAATGATGGCAACTGGGTAGTGTAGTCCATTTTCTTCATAACATTATGAACACAATCATCTCAAAATAAAACATTAAATTAAAAATTTAAAAAACACATTCTTATGAGGTGAAAACAAATTTTTAAATCATTTCAGTGTCTCTATTTCCAGTCCTTTAATATGCATAGATTTTGTTCTCCTTAAGAAGCAGGCTCATAACTCTACGCATTGTTTTGTAACCTAAATTTTTCATTTAAAGAAACATAAGAACATTTTCCCATTAGCAGTCAATCTTGTTAATGAAAATGCTATTTTGGTTGAATATTTATGGGCAGAAACTGCAGCCGAACACTTGCCTAACATTAAATATTTTAAAATAAGTTCAGACATAATTTATTGATGGCTAGGTTTATGCTTTTGTAGTGGTAGTAGGAAGCATCTCACTTTTTTCTTTGTTCACAGTAGAGGGCCAAGGGCCCAAATGCTAATGTCCTGTCCCAAACACCCATTTTTCTATGATCTTTCTCTTTCTTTTAAAATTTTTTTCCATAATTATTTTTAAAAGCATGTGTTTGCAGTGCATAACAATTACTTTCAGCGCGGGGAGTCCGTGCACGCTCGCTGGATCTTCGTCCGTCATTCTTAATTCCTTTCCCCCACATCCGTCTCCCCGTCCCCAGGTCCCTTCTCATCGGCACAGCACGCCTCCCTGCTTGCTATTATCTCTTTATTATTTTGCTTTTAACATATTTGTATTCTCGAACTCTCCTATAAGGGAAATCGTCCATATTTGGCCTCTCGTGTGTCTGATGTGATTTCTCAGTGTGCAGGTTTTGAGCCTGAGGTTGTAAGAGACAGGAGCTGAGATCAGGGAGCTGCCTGTTTGAAAAGCGTGGAAGATGGAGCGCGCGCAGCCTCAGGGAACATCAGGACGCACTTCCCTGCGTCCTTACAACAACCCCGGCTCTCAGCCCAGCCAAATACCCCATTAGGATGAGGGAGAGCTGTGGAAAACCTCCCTTTCAACAGAAATAAAAAGAACCAGAGAAACTACAGTTCAAAAGGATCTACGCAGCTGCCAGCCTGCGCTCCTGTGTTCATAAACTCTGGTTGTGCTTTGGATCCAGCCCATGACAGCACACAGAGGATTTTGGCTTTTTGTTAATGCGTCTTCTTGCATAATAATGCCACAAAACCTGCCTGGAGAAAGTGGCACTGAGACAGCCCATTTGATCCCCATCTCTTACAATACAAAGAAAAATTCAAAACAAGCAAACAAACACAACCCCTCCCAAGAATCGTAGAGTCATAAAAACTAAAACTGAAACTTCCAGAGGAAAACATGGTAAGACTGTGTGTGACCTGTGGTAAGCAATGATTTCTTAGATCTGACATCAAAAGCTCTTGATCCCAAACAGAAACTGTTGATCAGTAAGACTTCATGAACATTAAACTTTTTGCTCTTGAGGATATATTGTAAGTACAATGCAGAGAGACAGCCAAAGTGTAGAGTAATTTCTGAAAACATACATATGATAAAGAAGTCTCTCTCCCTCTCTCTCTTCCTCTCTCTCTCTGGCCCCTTCCTCCATCTCTATCTGTGATGAACACTGAACTCAAGGCTCCACCCGTGCTAATGAGCACACGGTCTACACCTGATCTTGTTAAAGGCTCTTATCCAAATATATAATGAGCCCTCAAAACTCACTAGGAAGAAGAAACACCCAATAGATGAAAGAGGAAAAGATGTGAACAGACCATTCACCCGACAAAACACATGAACAGAAAATAGGCAAATCAAAAGTTGCTCAGCATCATTAATAATCAGGGAAAAATACGAAAACCACAATAAGATACTACTTATTAAAATAACTGAAATGGAAAAAGAACCATTTCAGGTGTTAGTGAGAATATACTCCTGATTTAAAATGGCCTGAGCACATGGGAAAAATAATTTACCAGTTTCTTATAAAATTAAATGCTCAATTGATTCAGACAAATACTTATCCAAGAAGAGGCAAACAGTGTGACTACTAAAATATGTGTGCATAAACGTTCCTAAAGGCTCTATTTGCAATAGTAAAAAACCGAAAGTATCCCACGTACATCAACAGATGAGCAGTTGAACACATTGGCACTTCTCTACCAGGGATTCTGCTTGGTCTTAAAAAGAAATGAGTCATCGACAAGTGACAGCCTGACAGCAAGGTAACCGTGGTGAGGAAAGAAGCCAGGTAACACCTGCGAGGAAGTGTACGGCTGCATTTATGCAAAACTCTACATAATGCAAACAAGCTCAAAGTGAAAGCCAACTTCTGATTGGCTGAATGTGCAGGAGGAGATGGGAAGCCGGAATGCGTGAGAAAGAATTACAAAATACGCAAAGAAATTCTCTGAGTTGTCGGACATTTTCACCATCCTAATTATGGTGATCATAGCGATATATGTTGATATGGTGATTACGGTGATCATGGATATACGTTTATATCGAAACTTAAAAATTGTACATTAGCATATGTGCTACTTATTGAATGTGAGTTTCACCTCGACGAAGTCTAAAAGCAAAGACATTAGAAATGTACATACAAGCAAATGAACACATACTACAAAATTTTAAAACTGTATACATTTTTAGCATTTATACAAGGGTATCTTTAAAGTGACTCGTGTATAAGCTTAAATTGTTCCTTTAACATAAATAGAGATGAGACAAATTGAAATCTGCAATACGAAGTCCGGAATAAATGAGTTGATTGTTGATTGAATAAAAGCAAAATAGCTCCCTCTGGGGGCCTTAATCTACAGCATTATTAAAATATCTTTCCTGAGGGAGTGAAATGCAGTAAAGGTGGTTACTCTAATGAACAAAGATGGATGCTAAGTCCAACTCCACGTGGTCCAGTGAGAATCAGGAGCCCGAAGTCACCGTCACTGTATATCCACATCCTCCCCATGGGGTTGCCAACTTTGGATGCTTGAAATGCCTCCTGCTACCCAGGCAGGAAGTGTCACCATCCCCTGACCACAGATCTACGTATTCAGTTAAGGTCAAGGAAGATTCTCACTAGAAAGTACTGGACCTTCCTACACAGCTGAGCAAAGTGGCTGTCAAACGTCATGTAACTATGAGTCAATATGAATCACCTATGAAAATTCATTAAACATGTAAATGCCACATCCTCAACATTCTGCTTCTCTAAGTCTAGAATGGGAGCATAGACGTGGAGGTGACAAAAATAATTTCAAAATTACACTTAAGAGATACACGAAAAGCTGTTGTTTTATGCATTTTTATCTTAAAACAATGTTCTTGGTCAAATATATATGAAACTGATAATTTACTGTTACATTATAAGTCTAAGATCCTCATTACAATGAGACTATATCATTTTTCCTGGATACTTTCCTCATGGTTTGATTAGATTTCTTCTCAAGTCACCCCACTGCAGAAACACCACTGTGGTCCAGACACCAGGATTCACAGCTGACAAAGATCCCTTACCCTCAAGAGAGTGGAACTTGGAAGAAAAGATACAGCAGACTCGAGGACCCGGTGGGAGACCCAAGGTCTGAGTGGCTGGTCATACTCTACAGTCACAGGATGTTTTACCATTCATAAGCTGTGCAGCCTATGGAACGATGTGTTCCTTGGGTGCTCTCTTAGCCCTCCTCCTCCAAAATTTACATTGTATCATTCTAGTTCAGACCGAAATAAATCAGTTCCAGAGCAATGGCTCAAAGGAAACACATAACACAATCTAAATACACACTTTAAATAAAAATTTTAAAAGTCATTTCTTTTAATTTTCCATCAATTAAGCATATGTTGTTGTTCTGTTCTATTTTTAAGTGAAAGGACACCAAGGATCTCTAGGTTAGTCTCATTCACTAAAATTTCTTCTCAACAAACAAGTGTTTTCACCTGGCTCCAAATGACCTGTCCCGTATGCCACGTCACCCAAAGGCAAGTCAGTGAGGAATGTGTTTTGTAGATTCTAACGCAGGGGTTCCCTGCCTGGGCACATGCGTCTGTGGCCCGTAATGAGACAGGCCACACACAAGATGACCAGTGGGCCAGAAAGCAAAGCTTATACTGTTTGTACGCTACTCCCTGTGGCTGCCTGAACTCTGCCTTGTGTCAAGGACCCCACTGGTTCCACACGGTGAGTTGTATAATCATCTAATTATAAATTAAAATGTCACAATGACAGAAATAAAGTCATGCCTAAATCATTCCTCTTCCAACTCCATGGTCAAATATTTTCCACAAAACTGACCCTTGTTGCTAAATAGGCTGGGCACCACTGCTCTGATCCCTTGGGAAAACAGAAATGACACTGTTTCCTGGTCGCAATAGCGTCCACTATGGGAAGGCCCATTTGAGGAGGTCGAGGTGATCTCTGTTGACAAGGCAATCCAGGAGACGCTGCGATTCGGCAATGCTTCCTATGGCTTTAAACAACACACAGGCGACGTCACGCTGCCTCGGTGGGCAGCCAGCACAGAGCACACCTGCACGTCTACTAGGCTTCCCTCGGCCTACGAAAGCTGCTACGACCTGTTCCTCTTCTAAACCTTTCTGTCATGTTTCTTCTGTCTCTCACACTCTAAGGCTTGCCTCTCAAGAGCCCTTGTTGCCTGATTAAATTTCAGAAATCGTGTCCGCCTATCTGTTGGAAATAGATGTGTACGAGTAAGTTCCATGGCCATCAGTGTTTGGCTACAGCCTCACACAGTTGCTTTCTCCACATTTTGAGGCAAATGCTAAGGCAGTGGTCTCCAAAAGATACAGATTGCTCAGCTGGCAAATGGACCTGCAGGACCGGTTTTTCCAGCTGTCCTGAAATGGGTTGTCTAAAATCAAATATTGCACACTTTAAACCATATGGAGCCTGGTGACTGGGCTCTTCACAAAGTACGTGCTAGTTGATTTCTCAGACCAACCCACACCATAAACAGTGACCAAACAGCAAAAGGCATCCACATGATTAACAAATGACCCCCACTAACAATCTCATTTTCATTGACTTACTCCACTTTTATACCACAATTTATTTCGTCACTGTCTTTTAGTGGCCATGCCATCCTTTGAAGGTTCTTTGGGACTTCCTTGCAGATGGCAATGAGACTGAGCTGGGGCAAAGCAGATCACTGCAACATTCCATGCTGCACAGTTTAATCAACATGCCATGCGTAACTCCGGAAGCTGTAAACACAAAAGGAGACCCATTTGAAAGCTCACTGACACCGAGAACCCAGGGACCACTGAAGCCACAATGCCAGGAGTCCTGCTGGGGAGCAAGAGCTGATTTCATCATTCTAGTGGTAAAACTTGACAATTTTTCTCCACTTTTCTCCTATTAATTCTACAGTGAAGGATGATGACTTTGTGGAAAAGGTACAGGCTGCTGAATGTTTTTAAATACTTGTCATTGCTGAGAAACAACCCAAAAATCCACGAAATTAAAAGCATTGGTGAAACTGTGTTGGTCCTGAAGAAAAGGAATGTCTTTCCGTCGTCCGAAGAACTAGGACTGCTCTGAGTGTTGTTGTGGCTTCTCACCCTCTCACTTTCTCCTGAGCTGCATGGGTTGGCATCGTGACACTTCCTGCACTAACCAGAGCCTTGTACAATTTACACTTCACCGGTTGTGTGTGTGTGTGCGTGTGTGGGGGGTGATTCCCTGTGTGTGTCTGTGCATGGGTGATTCCCAGGGCTCTGTCCACATTGTGGGCTGTGTATATCCTGTATTAGGCAGCTTGATGGACACTGGGGATCTCTTTTACGCATGCTATTACTTTTATAATCACAACCAAACCACACTACAATTCTCACAATCCTTTCAGCTGAAAACAAGGTTGCAAAATGGTGGCCTGAAGGCAGAAGCTAACCTTCAGTCAGAATCTTAGACCAGAACAAGACTTAAAAACTTTAATTTAGACAGAATGGATTTTAAGTGGGGAATGTTCTCTGGCTCCTTGTTTTCTAGTACTTACCAGCAACTCTTACTGTAGAACCTACAACTTGACGTGATAATGTTTTAGTCCTGGCCATCTCACCTAGGCATGTGAACTTGTTCTTTTTTTTTTTTTATTCAGGTATGTGATTCATCTATGTAATGGAATTGCTGAAAACACAACTTTCTTGAAAGTGATAGAAGGCCAGAAGTACTTGTCTCTAGGAAATATAAGCTTTATGCCTCATATGTTTCCTAAAATTTTATTTTTGCAGTTGTTATGAGTGATTTAAAAACTTATAGGACTGTTTTTCACCCTTCTTTACGAGGAAATAGAGATTGTAATAAACAAAAAAAACTCAACATAACTTTACTATTCCAGGAAATACTTTATGAGAAGATGAAACCTGCAAATAAGTTATTTGAAAAAAATTTCTTAAAATACCTATCAATTATTTAATAAGAAGCATCAAAGAAAGTTTATAGTCTAACTCCTGGAAGTCCTCCTCTCAAAATGTTGGCTTTCTGTAATCTCTCAATCTTAAACTATTATACTGTGATCCCTATACAATCTAAACCAAGTCCCCAGAGTGGGAAACACTTAAGCCATATTTTAGTCTCATTAAATATGCCACATCTGCTCTTCCCCTTCTGAGACACTGCTAAGATTTTCTCAGGGTAAGCTACATTAGTGATAAATCCAGCTTTGTCATATCAATGAATTTGTTCTGGTGCCGTGTGCAGACGCCAGAATTTGGCAATACAACTTAGAAGATGACAATTTTCCCCATGTGATTACTGGAAAGTTTGGAAAATAAAATAAAGGTAAATAACGATATCATCTTAGATTAAAACGATGGGCCTAACAAAGAACAACAAATATCATAAAACATCAGGGTTTGTATCATTATCTTTTCTTTTGACAATGTCTTCTCTGCTATTATATGTTCTTGTAAGACCTGCTTCCTGTATTGTAAACTTATATAAGACTATAAACTAGTTTATAATAAAGGCTATATAACGGTTGGTTAATATGTGAATGGATGAGAGTTAGAGATATCATCCTAATTAAAAAAGTAACAGGAGAGATATCAAAGATGCTTTTTAAAAAGAATGTTATATATTAGATGATGGGTAAGCCATGGAAGAAGGAACCCACTGGAAGATGGCTAAGATTTTAGGCCTTTTAAGAAAGGAACCTGGAAAAAGACAGTCAGCAGCAAAAGATGGGAGGAAGTGGGCATGCGGCTCTTATCTCAGGACAAATTGTGAATTTGGACTTAACCCATTCTAGCATTCTAGACTGTGATGTCATGTGATAATGGAGACGCCTTAAAGAAGGTGAATATTATTAGGGTTGGAGAGAACATAAACCGTCAAAGTAACAAATAGGCATTTGAGACGCTTGTGAGTGAATTGTGCTTTCTACCAGAGTAGAAAGGGGTGAATGGAAACAGCATAATGAGCCTCTAAAAAAAGAAGAGAAGGAAAGAAGGAAGGAAGGACTGCAGAGAGAGGAAAAGAAAAGGAGAGAGGAGATGGAAAGCTAAAAGGAAAAGGGAAACAGGCCAAAGTTAAGTGAATTAAAGAGAGGGTGGACCAAATCAAGATTTAAAATTACTATCAGGAAAGACAGTTTTCTGAAACAAAAGTGGAAAATGCATACATGTAAAATGTACAATAAAAGGAGCCAAATGCCTAACCAAAAGATTAATGTCATTTGGAAAAAGAACACTGGCCAGCTCTAGGGAGAGTTTTAGAGGTAGCTGAATATAAAACCCAGGTTGTAAAAATCTATGAGGTTTTTATATACAAATTCAAAGTCATAAAACACGTTTGAATGTTTCCAACTTTTGATCGATTGCTTCAGTTGGATTCCAAAACAAGAACAGAAGCAAACAAAAGTTTGTGAAAGGGAAACAACTCGCAACAACTGGAAACAAAAATCCTGAAAGGATATTCCGCATCCACAAATGACTCGTCGTTTAAATTAAAATGTGACCTATGCTGGTGTTAGTGCAGAGAAGAGAAGAGAGGTTAGAGTGACCCAACACCAATGGTCACGTGCCTCACCCTTCTTCTCCCATCCCCATGGCCTCTTTCCCCTCGTCACAGCACCGGCTTCCGGTGAGGAAGGCTGTCTCTCCTCACAGTTTCACTTTTCCTTATTCATCTTGTTGTTTCTGCCTGTTCTTGGGGTCCTGCTTCTCCAGTGTTTCTATAGGTCACTAGCCCCATCTCATTACTGATAGAAGCCTTCTTAAATGAACTTCCCTATCATCAAAATCATTGTGTCACTGAGTAGTTGCTTCCTCAGAGCACCTACATGAGAAACAAAACCCTAATGAGGTTCTTCCTAGGGAAAACTTTTTCCATTAGTGGACTTAGCCTCACGCCTTAAGTTCTCTGCTGCCTGATGATATTTTCCTCAGATGTCTTGAAAATCAATCTCTCAGAATTTTCTCTTAAAATCTCAGCAAAAGGAAACCATTTCTAAAGAATAACAAGAACAAATCCACCAATGGATTGTAATTCAAAAAGGGCTTGCAGGCTCCACATTTTCCTATTCTTTTCCATGAGAAATTGATTCCTATGTGTTGCACTTTTGTTATTTCAGTTAGGCAAAAAATATTATCTTACTGTACTTTGCTTGAGTGAAAACTTAATGCTTAATATACAGTGTGAAATGTCATGTAAGATGAAGTTGTTTTATTTTTGTAAATGTATAGATTGGTTATAGTCCCTTCTTTTGTCATGAGTAAGTGCATTTTAGAGTTTTTGCTTTTATTTCCTTAAAAATGGAAACTCTGGTGCTTCATTGCCAAGGTAACATTTCTGAAAATAGGCCCATGTACTACCAGCCTTAATGCCACTTGAGAGTCTTTTCAAATCAAGTGAACTAGTTATCTGCATCATTAACAGGTAACTTTAAGACATCATTAAGCACTACTGTTTGAGAGATGCCCTAGGACAGAAACGTTACCTATATAGTACTGGTATTTCCATCTGTTGAAAAAATCCATGTGGGCCCCTCTTTATAACCTCATCAAAACTTAGTTATTTTCCAAAGGTCCCGCCTCCAAATACCACCACATTATGGATCAGGACTTCAGTACACACATTCTGCGGGGAAACATCAACATTCTGTCCATGCCACATAACTTTCCACTCCCTGTTGTGCATATCCCGTGCCCCTTGCCTCTGTCACGCAATCAATGCTGGGTCCACGCACATACAGACTCAAGACATGGGATGTCAATTTCCTATCTTGTTAAAAAAAAAGAACACATAAACTAAGATACACTGTATAACACTCAGTGGAAACTTATTAACTGTTAGTACTCAATATATCCAACTATTTCTCTTAAATTATGCAGAGTAAAGGCAAGATCTGTCAATATTATTCAAAGATTCAAAGTAAGGAGATTATTTCTTCCTAAGATAAGATCACTTTTGTACTCTATCATGCTATCTGCAACGTACATTTGTTTTTACATTTCAGTGGTTTTCAATTATAGTCACAATACCATGTAATCAATCATCACTCCTTTTTAATTCCAGAACATTTTTTAGCACCCTTAAAATAAATCCCAAACATTCTAGCATCCACTTTCCATGTTCTGTCTCCCTGGTTCTTGTCAACCACTAATCTACTTCCTGTCTCTATAGATTTGCCAATTCTGGATATTTTATATAAATGAAATCATTACACAAATACATCCTTCTTATATCATAAAATACATGATTTCAAGGTTCATCCTTTCTGCAACATGTGCCAATCCTTAATTCTTTTTTATGAATGAATAAATACTATTCCACTTGTATGCATAATCTACAACTTGATTATATACTGGTGAATCAATGGCCATTTGGGTATTTTTTGATTTTTGGTTCTTATGAATTAATGCTGCAACAAACAATGTGTAAGCATATGTTTTGAGTTTTCTTGGGTATATAACAAGGAGTGGAATTGGTGGTTCATCCAACTCTTTAATATTTTGAGTAACTGCCTAACTTTTTCAAAGCAGTGACACCATTTTCCACGCCACAACAGTGTGTTGAGGTATGAATTTCTCCACATTTTCACCAATACTTACTTTTACTTAAAGAAAACTTGTTACTATAGCCATCCTAACGTCACTGAGGTGGTTTTTCACTGTAATTTTGACATATTTCTCTGACAGTATTTGTGTCAGCTTTTCCATTGCTAGACACCATGTTCGACATTTACATCACGGGGAGGAAAAGTTCAATTTAGCTCATGGTTTTAGGGGACTGAATCTATAACCAGCTGTCTCCACAGCAAGAACACCATGGCATGATCTCACCATGAGGCCCCATCTTTACAGCCTCATCTACACTTACTGACTCTCCAACAGCCCCGCCTCCAAAGGGCATGGCAGAACAGAGAGGCTCAGCGCATGGTGGCCAGGAAGCAGAGCAGGGAAAACACCAGCAAGGAGCCCAAGACCAGGTACCGACACCATGCCTGTGTCTCCATGACCCACCTGGATTCACCCATGAAAGGCTGTGCTAATCTGCTGAGCGTTTCTTAATCTACTGAAGCTGACATACTAGGATTAATGGTCAAAATAATAAAGGTATTGTCCGGACTTTTAGAGAATTTCTATGTTTTTCAGAAAAAAAAGTCGATTCTAACCCTTTACACAAAGTTGCATTATTTATCTTTTTATTCTTAAGTACCGAGGGTACTTACACACTAGGCTCTTATCAGAGATACAGTCTACAAAGGTTTTCTCCCATTCTGTACTTTGTCTTCTCACTTTCCTCATGGTATCCTTGACACAAAAGCACTTTTAATTTTGATGGAGCTGGATTTATCTATTATTGCTTGACTGTTTGGGCATTGGGTATCATATTTAAAAACCCTTTCCCAATTCAAGGCACAAAGACTTACTACCTGTTTCCTTATCAGAGCTTTATCGATTAAATCAGGACATTTAAGACTATTCTTCATTTAGATTTTAAAAATATATATATAAAGTAAAGGTTCCCATTTCATTCTATTTTATTTTATTTTATTTTATTTTATCTATTAAGGCAGGTTCTTGCTCTGCAGCCTGGCCTGGTTCTGAACTCAATTTGTAGCCCAGTCTGGCCTTGGGCTCACAGCAATCCTCCTGCCCTAGCTTCCTGAGTGCTGGGATTACAGGTATGCACCACCACGCCCAGCTTTACGTGGTGCTGGGGAATTGAACTCAGGGCCCTGCACTCCAGGCAAGAGCTTTAATCACTGTGCCATTCCTCCAGCCCTAATTTCATTCTTTTCTATGTGAATATTTGGGCATTGCTACCCATTTTCTGACAAGATTATTATTTCTCTTTTGATGATTTTGGTACCCATGCTGAAATTCAATTGATAATGTAAATATAAGTTAACTTATGGAATTTTATGTCTATTTTTTCTATTAATAGAAAAAATAAAGATTAAAAAAGAAAACAAAAACAGACTATTGCCTATTACCAATATTCTCTTCCAACATATGAACACAAAACATTTTTCTATGTGTTTTTCTTCTTTCATCTCTTTTAACCATGTGAGTAGTTTTCAGCGCACAAGTTTCACTCTTAATTTGGTAAAATTTATTCCTATTTTATTCATTTGGGTGCCACTTTAAAAAGAAATTTTTGTTTTTTTAACTTCATGTACATATAACAGCACTGCATGCTGATCTCGTATTGCACAAAAGAAATTGTAATTATCGTTTTGAATTTCAACTTAAAAATTCGTCCACGAGCTGCACTTGAATCCCTGAGGCTCTGACTCACACCTCAGGGTGCCGTTCCTCCCCACAGGCTCATGACAACATCATTTGGCAACATACTCACCATCCAATTTCCCATATGCACAGAACAGTAGACCTTACGTTCCTCTCATGATTCCCCCAAACATTAAAATCAAAGTTAGGTCTGAATTTTAGGGGACTGAGACATAACCTCTCAAAGCTCTTCTTGAAAATACTAAAGGAAGTGACAATATTTGCATGTGAGTATCGGAAAAGTCTGTCCATCAGTTCCTTCTCCCTACCTAGGACCAACTTCTCTGCCCACTAGGACTATAATTTTCTACGTTCTCTCAATGGCGATGCCAAGGGACACCAGCTTGGAAGCACAAGGAAGCTCAGAAAATTCCCCACGAGGACCGTGACGATCACCAGCCCTTGAGAAATCTAGTGCTCAGGTGGTATTCCCTCCACAGCTGGCACTTGGAGAACACGGTTATGACAGACTGTAGTGAAGCCACAGGACTGGAATGTTTTTAGTCCAGGATAGACTGCACTTCCAAAGTAAAGAAAAAAAAAAAAAAAACAACACATTGTATATTTTCAGTGCAGCCATGGAGAGCTCAGCATTTCACACCTTGTCAGAGTTACCAGGTGCAGAGCTGCCCTGGCATCTAATTTTCGAAACGTGGGAAGTCACATCACTGCACAGCCGACAAAGGAAAGATTTTTCCCCCACTGTGTAGTTTGCGGCAATCATGACTAAAGGGAATTTAGGAAAAAACACATTAAAATACATTAGGTTGCATTAGGTTTAATGCAAACTCTTTCACTGGATAATGGCATATATGAGCTCTAAATTGCCCATATTTAGAAAAGTTACATTAGCAAATATCCCATGAGACACAGATCTAACTTGTTTACTGACTCAGCCTGGTGCTTTTGTTGATTATAAAAGTATTCAATCTTCTAGATTTTCGAAGTGTTAAGAGTTTCTAACATACGCTAAAGGAATTACTAGAAAACCTATGAGATCATACAAAATCCTTCTTTTGTGTGTGAAATCCTACCTCCACTTCCAACTTACAGAGAAACAAAACAAAAAAAGGAATGAAATACACAAAACAACACGTAAGTTAAGTTTTCTTAAAATCCTACACTTAATGAAAAATTATTTCTCTAGGCATCATTTTATCTTTTTAAGGACTGGAAATTCAGGGGAGGAAGTGTCACCCAGCTGGTTCTGAGAGGGTCCCTCCCCCTAAAAAGAGACGGGACTTCAACCCATGATGTATGTTCAAGATTTGCAGACCTACCTCCAGAGTCAGTGAGAGGTGTAGTAGGCAGAAGTAAAGAAACGCTCACTCAGAAAAAACAGAGTGCCAACTCTCGACAGGGAGACACACTGTGGTCTGGGTGAAGGATCTCCTTATGTTCATAAGAGGGACAATCTGAAATCTGTGAATCTATAGAGAAGGGAGAAAATCCCAACTCAATTTCCAGGTACAAGGTAAGTCCATCCACAGGGGAAGGTCAGGTTTACAGCAGAAAGGCATGGACCCAATCTATTATATTCTTCAAGACTTGGGAATTTAGATGTGAGCATCATGGAACAGGAAATCATAATCCTGGGTAACTGTGATTGTACCTTGAAGCTCAGTTTTTCTTTTTAAGTACAATTTTAAAATCACAATTTCCTCATCTCTTTTCTGCTTATTATTATTTCTCCCATGTTATGCACAAGGATTATGTTATTAGGAAAGTTTTTACTGCTTGACTTAGATTCTGGTTGTATCAGGCTTCTGACTGCCTGGATTTATTGCTGGAGAAGGTCCCGGGACCTATTTTTACAGATTCTTCATGGTCTGTCCAAACAATTGGACATCCCATGGGTCCTCGAAACCCAGAAAAGATTTTGCAGCCACATGGCCAAGCGAGGTACAACTCTTTCCAAGACTCAGTGACACAAGTCAGGGTGGCATGTAGCAAAAGGAATAAACAATACTCACTAATGGTGCTTCAGGGGCACGGGTTAGGTACAAGAAAAGGCACATGTGATCACAGGAAGGAAGCTCAGGTCACATGGTGTGCACCCAGAAAAGAGAACGGGCTCATTTCAGTGATGTCAGGCTCGGGGTTCTGCCTATACACTGCTTCCCCCAGAAAGCTCTCTGTTTTATGAGGCATTTCGTCTCGTGAGTTTGCAGCTTGGTTCAGCTCTAATTTGCTGCTTCAGATTCATTCGGCTGTCTGCCATCAAGGTACGAAAAAAATACATAAAATAGAAAAAAAATGACTCTGTTCATAATTTAGCCAAATTACAAAGGAAACTGGTGTCTTCCCTTGACTGGAGGGCTAGAGATGAAAGTGTCACGTCACGAGGAAGCTGGACAAGTAACTTAGCTTTAAAAATCCTGGTTTTAGTCATTTCTTACCTGGCCCTCAGACCTTTTTATTTTTTATGTCATGACAGATTCTAAGTTGCCCAGAAATGGTCTTGAACTTGAAATCCTCCTGCCTTTTAAAGATCCATTTCAACTTCACAGGTGGGCAGTGAGATTTTAAAACCCTGTGATAGGTCGCCGAGATGTTAACAGCAACAGTTACCGTGTGATTAAGTGGACTGCGGTTCATAAATGGATGCATAGCGTAAGTAGGTATCAGTGTGATAAATTAGGCTTAATAAAGCGTTGATGGTAATGTGTAGTAGATGAGTACGTGAAATTCTTCCAACTACTTGTGTGTTTAACTTTTTTTCCAAATAAAATAAAGTAAATACAAAGCAGACACAAGCCATAAGCCTAGCTTAAATGATTTACACAACGACCACTCAAGGTCCCAACATAATGATTGGGCAAAGTCCACACGGGACATGGTCAGAAATGGCATGCGATTGCTCAAAAAAGACTCAAGATTAGCCGCCCAATTGGGAAACTTTGCATTTCTTTGACTCCTACACCAAAATTTTACAAAACTTTTTTTTAAAATCAAGACAGAAAAGGCCATGCATAATAAATGATGAATGTCATCCCAAGAAGAGACCTGATACTGCCCAAGTATTTTGAGCCTTTACATGTATTTACATTATCCCAAGACCACGATGAAAGATGCCAAGACCGAATCAGCGCTCCAGGGAGAAAACACTATCTTGTTTACAGGGACTTTCTGGCAGGTGCACTTCATGCGACAGCAGAGGGCGCTGTGCATCCTGCAGCCTGTAATGATGGGTAGCCTGGAGGTGGGCGACAAGTGTACAGCGGCTGTGCCTCCTGGCTATAATGCTTATTTAATTCAAGGTGTCTGAAACTGTGGGAAATACCTTAATAGTACCCTAGACACTCAATTTCATCTCATGCGTCCACTCAGTTGCTAATTCCTCTTTTGGCCAAAAGCAAGGATGATCTTGGTAGTGTTGATTAACGCTTCCTTTCCTCATTGTTCCATTACATAAGTCTATGTTTTTTAAATTGCTTTTTTTCTGTATCCTGTTTTGAAGTGTTAGATGAATGGAATTTTGCCAAGGTATTCTTTTGTCTCATCAACGCGTTATTTATGATATTCCTGCCGTATCACTCTACGATTAAACTTCATGTACTTATCCTCTCTAGTGTCGACAGAAACTGAGTTACTTCCATGCCTGTTGGAACTATTATGAATTCTGTGATCACAACTGAACCCAGGGCATATTTTTATTGATATTTCCGGTTCACATGTAAATACTTTTGTGTAGTTAAGTGTGAAATTGCTGAGGCATAGTGTAGGAATACCTTCAAGTTTAATTGATAGTGTTCAGTAGTTTTCCAAAATTATTCTGTTTCCCCACTAGTAGTGCCGGGAATTCCCAGCCAAGGTCTGGTATTTTATCTAGCTATCTACTGACTGGTGTAATGGTATCTCACTACTATTTTAATATTTATTTGATTAAGCAAGAGACAGAGCAAGCTACAGGCCCTTGGCCATTCCCTTCTGTGAAATGCATGATCAATGGTTCTGCCTATTTTTCCATTCAGTCATCTGTAGTTTTATTTTTGATTTGTAAGATTTTTAAAATAAATTTTGAGTAGGTTTACTTGGTCGGTGACATGTTTGGCAGATGTGTTCTCTCATTTTATTTATTTCCCTTACACTATTGCTAATAGACATTTCATTTTAATTGATGATTTTGTCAATTATTTTGATTTAATAGTCCAACTTTAAAGCAATTCTCTTACTAGTTTTATATCAATATTGATATAGATTGTGTAGACATTATCCTTATTATTTTCTGTAAATTTCACTGGTTTTGTTTGCTGCTTAGTTTTAAAATTTATCCAGAATGGATTTTTAATTTTTTCCTAAATGAATATATCTCATTGTTACAGCAGCTTATATTGTGAACAAATGAACAGCATTGCATCTCATTTATTAATATGAACATTTGATGTCTTTCTCTTTATTTTGTATTTGTGTTAATTATATTTCACTGGTTATTAGATGATAAAGTGATATTAGCTTTATGTAATACTAAAATTATTTTATATCATCAATTAATCTTTTGTTAATTGTTGGACTCAGGATAATTTTTAAAAATTATTTTATGCTTTCATTGAAGAATTTAAAAAAATTAATTTGGCCTCTAATTATTTTTTCTTGTACTGTATTATTCTTTGGAAATTTTGATATTTAGAACATTCTGGTCCCATTAAAGTTACTGTAAGGTTGCCATGATTTCTGCCATAATTATCGAAAGAATTCCTTATTTGAGCTGACTAGGATAAGAAGTTTCCTTATGTAGATTTTGAGTTACAAATTTAGTTTCTTTAGTACTTATAAAACACATTCATATTTTATGTCTCATTTTATTGCCAGTTTTGGTAAGTTACATTTTCATTTCATCTTATTTTAAATTTTTAATGCATGAAACCATTTCTTCATTTCATTTTGAATTTTTATAACATGTTCAACAATATCTCCTTCTGATGTCTCACTATGGATGATGTTACCTTCTCTTTAAGAAAGCATGTTTGGTCTTCATTTCTTTCTTATGTCCTATAAAATTTTTGTACATTCTTCAACTTTTTTTGCTCAGTATCACTTCAAGGAAATACTGAAGCTACAACGCAGCTAAGAGAAGCTGCCTATGCTAGATGGTGGGAGTGGTCTTTGAATGCTAATGCTTGGATGGCTACCACACCAGTAGGCTACTGATAATATGAATCCAGTCCAGTGAGGACCAGAAAATGTTTCATAGTTCTTCTAAATTTAGCTACATTAACAGGAAGTCATAAAGGGAAAGAAACAGGTAGTACAAATTTACTATAAAAATAGGAAGGTGTGACAAACAGATTTAATGAAAAACATTCATTTTAGTAAGCCGCAAAAAGCCTATCTGTCGGTGTGAAAGGGATTAACTGAAATTCTACAGTCGTAGTTGGTAAAACTCCAACAGACATACATGCTGTCCAATCCAAACGGAAGTTGCCAAGGTAAAAACAAAGCTTGAGCAAAGCCAACTTTATGTAGGCCCAGGGTCAACAGGATTGAGGGTGTCACAGGGTGGATATCTTAGGAAGCCAGCACTCAGAGAAAGTTTATCATGAAAGGGTTTTACAAGAAAGTCAGTGCTCTTGTAATCGTGCTGGTAGAAAGAAAAGGAAGAAAGCAGGTTTGGGGACATGGAAAGGTTTGGTTGTGATGGACTCTCAAGGGTTACCTCAGCTGTAACGACAGAACGTTCCAAAGTGGGAAGAGTTACACATGTGTCCCAGGTTGCATTTGACCTACGAGGGCTAGGTCTTTATAGCCTTATCTAGTTTACTGAAAAACACTTCTTACGTGTAGGAGAGAAAGAGAGAGAGAAAGTCAGAGACAGAGACAGAAAAGAAATAGTGAACAAGAGAGATTTGAAAATTTCTGATATCTATATACACAATTTGGTTTTGAAAGTTGATTACAAAATTTATATGCCCACTTGATACATGATGATTTGACAAAGACATAGAATCACAGAATGGATTAAGTAAATTGGAATAGTTAAACTTCTGCAGTTTAACTATTACTCAACTGGAGAAGTATCCAAATGTCCCCAAGCCTTCCTGATTGGATTCGGGAATCATTTCCTCACCTACTTTACGGTCAAGTGTGTCATTCTGGGGAACTTTTAAAGTCTCCCACCAAACACATCGGAAGATCTTTCAGAATCTGTTTTCATTAGCGCAGTATCAATAATGTTCTTGCCTCTGCAGTTCTCCAATACTGTTTATTTCGTGCTTCTTCCACCAGTGACGCGACATGTCATCATCCTTTATGCTACACATGAATGTTGGTTCCCAGCGACCCTTGCCAAGACGGTTCCTATCCCCATCGTCCCTGTCTCCACTGTTACTGTTCCCCACGATAACAAATGTGAGTCTTACTCATGGTGCACAGGAGAATTTGAGTGATAATTCGTCCCCTGGTCATACATTTAGTGCTCAGAATCTTCTCACATCAATGTAGAACTGCATGCTTCTGATCCCTTCTTATCTTGGACTTTTTTTTTTTTTTTTGTACTGAGGATTAAACTCAGGTGTGCTTTAACATCACCCACGTCCCCAGCTCTTTTTCTTCTTCTTTTTGAGGCCGATCTCACTAAGTTGCTCAGCTGGCCTCAGACTTGCGTTCGCCTGCCTGCTGTCCTAGTCCCTTCATCCTTAAAGGAAGGGAGGTTCATTTTTCGTCCTTCAGAAGCCCCAGCTCCCGCATGACTGGCTGACTTCAAGACAGAAGCAAGGCGGAAGAGCCTCCTGGAGGAGAGTTGCACTGTGCGGCAGCGAGGGAGCAGAGAGAGAGAAGGCAGCAGGCAGGGCCGGGGAGGGGGACACAGCCTCCCAAGTCTCACCCTCAGGGACTTTTCTGTCCAGTCAGGCCCCCCTTCTGACAGCACATGAATTATCAGCAGGTGTATCATTTGTGAGTATAGCACCCCAAGATCCAATCACCTTCTGAAAGCATGGGGCTTTGGGGGATATGTGATGTTTAAGCCGTAACAGTCACCCTTTCCTGTGTTTGGGATTATAGCTGGGTACTTATGGGATGCAATCCCTGCATTCTTGCCATGTGAACTCTTTTGGCATTGATGACATGTATTTTTACATACAGTGTTACCAGCAGAGAAAATAAGCATGAAACCTGTGGACAAGGAAAGGGGAATACTCTCCTTCTGGCACGGCACATTCCACTCTCCTTTGGCACAATTTAAGATGAGACAAGGTCAAAGGCAAAAGAGGACACTGATTGGGAGAAACAACCGGCATTATATAAAAAATGACAATGAAATCTCTGTAAAGAGACAGGCATCACCACACCAGAGGGATTGCCATCTCTTGGCTTAGAGTTTATGAGAGAGTGAAGGGGCCACCCGTCACCAGCAGGAGACACAGAGGATACAGGATGCTGCTGTCTTCATTGCTCTTAGGTACCAACACTACCGTGCACACAAGCCCCAGTGCGAGCCAACAAGGATCCTCAAAGACGCTTGAAGCCAAATGCCAAGGTGCCAAGTACTGACCCTATCCTACTTTCAATGTCAGACTCATCTCAGACCCTCTTCTGGTGATCAAATCCCAGGTAAGCAGTGAAGACATGGCTTTCTATCTTCTTTCCTGTAACCGGAATTCAGGGGCAGACCCTCATGCTGAGCTTACAGAAACAAGTCCTGGCACCACCAGGAGCTCCTCTGGGGAACTGCGAGCCTTCTACAACATTAGGTCAGGTTGGTATAATTTTGGACATTACACTAAGTGGGGAAACAGAATTTTTTCCCTAAATAAGAAATGTGGAGATCCACGTGGCTCTATACCCACAGAATCCTGCTAAGATAGAACTATTTGCTCTGCTGATCTCCAGCACCGGAGGAAAAGCTCTTAGAGCGTTTTGAAGAAAGTGCACAGGGCAGAGTTCCGTGGCGCACAGAGCCATCATAGCCATCTTATTTTCTGGGAGTAAGAGCAGTGTTGTGCATAGGCATCTGAGCAGCGTCCCTGAGAAAGGAACTTGACCTTGGGAGAGGTGGCCCTCTTCAGCAGAAACAGTCACCAGAGCAGAAAGGGCTGACAGCTGGGGGCTTCCCTCTGGTGGTATTCTCACAGCCACGGCAGTAAATCCTCCCTTCCAGAAGGGGGAACCAGGCCACGCATCACAGATTCCAGCGCAGAGAACAATTCAAAACAATGTCCAGCATGGTTGCAAGTTTTTGCACTTGCAATCATTTATAAGAAGTATATGAGAGGCATGAAACTGTGATTAACAACTGACATTCTCAAACTCTTTTTTTTTTTTACTGTATATCTATTAACTTCCTTTGATTCAACCAGACTAAAAATAAATTTAACTTGAAAATAAATGCAAAATAAAACCGATGAATACAGGCTCGTTTTAAAAATAACATCTGCAGGTATTTAAATATTTTAAACCTATGGGGACTTTTGGCTAATTGGTAATAAATTTCGGATCCGTAAAAGAAGAGGGGATTTTAAATGCAAATAAAATGTTAGACTCCCCAAAATTTTTCCTCAAAATATTTGAATAAGGAAATGAGAATAGGCTCACATTCCAGTGTCGTCTTAAACATTGAAAACAACAGGATACGCCAAGAATTTAGGGATAGCCATGACGTTTCTAAGCCAAATGGTCGTCGGGTTTGGGACAAGAAGCGTTCACACCAGCTGGCATTTATTTTGTGCTCATGGAATTAGTGTTCCCTTGTCTTCTTTCTCCTTTTTTGTCTCTGGAATGTCTTTCTTACTATCCATTCATTTTCTTTTACATTACGCACTGCGCTCGCTCGCTCTCTCTCTCTCTCTCTCTCGTTCCTCTTTCCCGTTTCTCTCTCTACCCCGCCTTATTCCCGTTTTTTAATCTCCTTCTTCTGCATCTCGTTCACTTCCTTTCTATTTCCTTTTCTTCTTCTCTTACTCCCCTTACTGGTCATCCAACAGCTACTATAAATGAAGAAACCACAACGTGTTTAATTGTTTAGATTTTTACATAGTGGTTGCAGGGTTCAGTCAGATTGCCATCATTTAAAGAGAAGTACTCCTTTTTAAAAATTCTCTGCGAGTAAAATAGATGAATCGGGTCAACTTTTAGAGATGAGAAGGCCACTTTCTTCCCCATTTTTGCTATCCAGTGACTCCCGAGAGAGCAAAGCTTCCTATAGGCTAGGTTGTGGTTGCAGTCTGAGACAGACTTGGCATGATTTTATTATCTTTCCCTCAAAGATACACAATCACTCTGAGGCACTGGATGTTGCATCACCCTAAAATTTGAAGATGACTGGTACCCTTTGCACAGTCATGTTGGAGGAGATTCTGCATAAGAGATTCAGGGCCATTGTAGGAGAGCTCATGGCCCGCTGGCCTTTCAGAGAACTAAGTCACATCCTCACTTCCAGGAGTATAAACAAGCATTTCTAGCTCCATCTCTTTCCTCAAACACCATCTCTCTTTTCTTTCCCTTGCTTAGTAACAGTGAAGACCTCCATGCCAAGCCATTTGTTAAGAAGTCTGAGTTCCCACAAACACACTTCCCGCTCTCAAGCTAAGGCAGAACCCCTCACTTCCCTAATGACTTAGTGAGTTAGGAAACCAAGGAAGCCTTGAGTTTTTAAAGAAGAGCACGCCCCCCGCAACCCTAGTCTCTTACTGATCTGCAAGACTCAACGGTAAAATTTTCAGCAACTGGCCACTGGGATGCTTTTGGTCTATTTGCACAGGCAATTATGTTTTATGCTGTCTTTTAAATTATACCCCAGAAACAGCCAGCATCACAAACCAGCTCTGCTCACAGTGGGTGGGTGCCAATTAAAATCATCAAAGAGAACAAAAAGAGAGGAAGAAATTTCATTGACCCCGTGGCCAGTATGAGCAGAATGTTCTCATTGAGCACAAACAAGCTAATTTAGGGGCAAGAGGACGCAGCTTGCGTGCAGCCGATGTTTTTCTTCCCTTGCTTCTGTCTTTTTTTTTTCTACGCCAGAACCTGGAAGAGCCTTGGATTTCATCTTGACCATTTTTTTTTTCTCCTGTAGCAAGTTAAAAACCCATCTTCCTTCTGAATATAGAGATTAGACTCACCTTAATCTGAAATTCTACAGGGAGATATGAACATTAGGTTATAAATTGTGGTTAATGAATCTTAAATGTCTGGTCCTGCTCAAATCTTTTGTTTTTCCTAAAACATATAATCTTCTAAAAGTCAATATACTTTTTCTAGTTAGCTTACTTACCACTGGAGTTGTTATTTCTTTGCTAGAAGATAAATTCCACGGGAACGTGAATATTTTTCTGCTTCGACTAATAAAGTTTTCAAACTCCTAGAAATGTTCCTTGTGAAATATAATTTTTTTTTTTTCAGACAGAGTCTCACTCTTCAGTCCAAGCTGGTCCTGAACTCACTGTGCAATCTAGGCGGGCCTTAAACTCAAGGCAATCCTCCTGCCAGTTTACCCACAAGATCTGAAACGGATACTACAGTAGGCCATTAGATAGCCTTTTCCATTGCACAGATGGGCCAGCTGCTGGGAACAGTGAAAGCTTGAAGCTGCTTACCGTTAGTTCCTCTCTGGTTATTGGCATCCACTGTAGGAAAGGGCGCTGGGAAGGTGTGACCTAGTCTGATGCTCGGATAATGCAAGGATTCACGGAGGGGTCACCTCCCTTTAACTTTCGGAAATCAGATCCAACTTCAGAACTACTTGTTACAGAGCATGAGGCTTCATTCGTGGGTGCATTTTGAGTCAGCGTCTCCTGGCGTCCTTTAACAGATGTGGCCCATAGGAGCAAGCCACTCTGTCTCAGAGCCTGCTTCTAAAAAAACCAAGCCACACCCAAGATCTGTATCAGCATTGCTCTTTCGTAGGCCCATCGGAGATGTCTAACTCTTGGGCAAAGGGAAGGAGAAAAGGCACTTAAGGTAATGACACAACTTACACAAAGGCAGAGAAACCGAAAAAAAAAAAAAAAAAAACATTAGGCCTTCACCGCCCTTTCAGTTTTTGTCCCTTCTCCTGACAACCAAAGAGGAAATCACAGGTTATGTGCAGGGGTTCATCACTGCAGTTTTATAGGAAGGACACTAAAGAACAAAATAGGAACATAAATTTTCTGGGCCAGGGGACAGGTGTTATTTTTCTTTGTAATCCTTTCCCCTTTAAGCCACTGTCACCTCCACTCCTGATACCTCAGGGCATTATTGGATATTCCAGACTCATCAGCATTATTAGGCTACTCAATACATGAAACACTGTCTTGAAGTAAAATGGAAAAAATACTGTCTACATTCATTACAAGTATATGCTAGACTAATAGAGCAACAGTTTCGAACTTATCTTTTAAGATTAATAACCTAAACACACAGCATAGCCCATGAAATTGCCAGGAGGAAAAATAAATTATACTCACAAATTCTATAAAGCTATCTTTTGTTGTTGTTATTAATTTTGACTGTCATTCTCAACAGCAGTAATTCCATGTCTAATAATGTGCCTCACACTTGTTTGTGCACTGTGTCTGTCTTGCACAGGGGTCCCAGAGCAGAGACTGGCAGGTCCAATGTGCCAGAAACACACAGGGAATGCCACACGCATAGTGCCCAGTACAGTGAACTGAAAGTATTTTTTTCTTGAATTCTCTAAAGAACTTTGTCCAGCTTTGTATCCTGCTTGACTGCATGTTGTAACAATAGGTCTGTTGATAGATTATACTTCATTTATCATTTTGCTATAAAGTTTTAAGTGGATGCAAGGGATTATAATTTCACTGTGCTGTGAATACTGATTTGTACAAGTAAGATAGTCCCATCATTCTGTTTCCAAAGGATTCCAAGTACGTTGGTGCCTTCTGATTTATTTATCTTTAAAATTTTGGAATGGAAAAATCATGGTTATAGAGTTTTATGGCATAAATGTGATGCTGTAATATATGCCCTGTTAGGGTTTGGATCTAGAGTGTCCCCCAAAAGCCTCAAGCATTTGGAGGTTGTGGGTTACCTATGGATACGATGCGCTGAAAGGAGGTAGGGACTGATCGGAAGGGTGTGTGCTTGACACGTGACCCAGATGGGTGTGCTCTAGCTTGGCCTTTCTTCTTACTTGGTTTTCTGCCTGTGATGCTGTGAACAGTGGTACCTCTGCCTTGTCTTTCCAACGTTCGTGGCTACCTATAAATGGACTATGTGAGACCTTCTGAAACCGTGAGCTAGAATAAGTCTTCCTCCCTTTAACTGTAGATGTTGGGTTTACCATTTCAGCAATGAGAAAGTAACTAAGACATGTACACAATGTGGCAGGCTCAAATATAGCTAATTAACATTTTTAACATCCTGCTTACTTGCCATTTTTATGGTGAGACATTTAGAAATTAAAGTTATTTTGAAATATATAATAATTAGAATAGCCATATAGCAATAGTATGGACATTCCTCAATTAATGACCTCAACTGTGGATCTGGTTACAGTCAAGTCTACAATAAGATTTAAAGCCTCCCTGGCTCAAAGCAGCGCCTTTACCCAAGGCTAGAGTTCCATTAGCCACTCATTTCTCCTTGGGCAGGTCTTTTGGGAAAATCTTTATAATAAGGAAATGCACATAAAAGGTACTGAACTGAGCAGGAAAAAAGGGTCATCTCAGACCTAGGAGAGGCTGGCCGTGTGTGGGCCCAAGGTGTGAGGTCTCCAGTGGAATTACAGAAAGTGCAGGGAGGGATTGTGAAATAAAGGAAAAGGCAAAATTACCAGTTTTGCAACCAGACGACTGCTTTCTCACTGTCTCAAATCATCTAAATCAGTATAATCTCTGTGATCTGCCATGTGTTAGCGCCACACACGGGAACAGAGAGCAGATGTCTGGGCACAGAGACAATGTTTTTTGATAGAAGAGGCTCCCCCAAAAGCATCTCCCAAGAGCTTTAGAAAGTTTTCTCTTTGTAAGTAGGATATGGAAAGGCTTATTCCAAAACACCGCATTAACCTCCCAGGGGACTGTGCCTCCTTGGTCTGGAGTTTCCCCTTCTTGCTGATCCTGGCCCCAGGCAAACCCCACTGTTTACAATCACCCCTCCTTTCTCTACACCAAGCTGCCAATAGTCCCATGGAAGTGCTTGCCTTTGGATTCCCGACTAACCACATCCCCCAGCCTCTGCCCAGCATCAATCAAGCTCTCCGGCACCTGCTTGGCTCTTGCTCCTTCTCTCCGAGCACCAAGGCTCCACGTTTTCCACCGCTAAGCTCTTCAGTCCTCACCAGCGATCAGCATCCACGCTTCTCTCCCGAGATCTCACAGCTCTTGGCACAAACAGCAACTGTCTTTCACCATTTTCCACTATTCCGTCCATTTTATGCTTAGGAAAACTGGATATAAACATGGCAAGCCAATTGTCCAAGGTCATGCTGCACAGATGGTTTAAGAGTCACAGCCAAATCTACAAGTATGGGCTGTTCTACCTGTTTCATCAAATGACCCTCACAACAATGAAGCAAACAAACACAAAAGCAACAAAAGAAACGAAAACCTTCAGAATCTCAGAGCAGGGGGAGAATCTTCACTAGGACTGGAACTGATGACTTAACAGTGTAGAACTACCATCACCACATTTTTGTTTGCTTTTTGGCTATGTTACACAAGATGGTGACATCATACTGGTTCCCAAAGATAAAATGTACTCCTTCAATAATTAAGAACATGTTTGGCTTGTCATGGATAAGAACCAAGACTTTTTCAAAGACTACAGGAGCTACAAATGTGTTCTTTACTGGTTGAGTGTGGGGGCAGGGGGGGGGGGGTTGCGTGTGTGTGTGTGCATGTGTGCTTATTGTGTTACTATGTGTACCTCCTCTTTATTTCACCGTGGTATCTAGAGGAACCTAATCACACCGTGGTATCTAGAGGAACCTAATCAGCAAGGGCTGACAGGATACACGGGCCCATGGGAGGCAGCCTCTGCAATGAATTCCCGTGACCCTATCTCTATCTACTGCCACCTTCACGTAATTTCTCCCATCGAGTGCGTATCCAACTCTTTTCTCAAAAATAAAATCCTGTAGTAGTGATAGAATATCGCTTCCAACACTAAGTCACGGGTAGTGGGTTTTCATCTCATAACTCTGTCTTACTCTCTCTTAATTCTCACTCACTGTCTCTCCTGCTTTCTGTTTCTCTCTTGCTGGGCAAGAGCTATGTAAATGAGGTTGGAAGCTGATCTTTCCCACAGAATTTGCCATCTCTTGTCATATTTCTTAAATAAATTGTGATCCCTTTAAGGGCATAAATCATGTCACATTTATCTCCCCATCTCTCACACACTCGGGTGTTTTATTTGGCATGTATTAAGTGTTAAATCATGATATTTTGAATCAATGATATACTTTGTAAGCTCCAATCGGAATATGCTTATTGAACAAATCACTATTTGATGTTGTTTTTCTAATGAAGTTCAATCAATGTATTTGAAAGCCATCACTTATAAATCAACATCATTCAGGGATAAAATAAATGAGATCATGTACAAATACACAGATTGTTTTCCATCCAAATGCTCCATTTGCTGGATTTACATGAAATCAAAAAGAAAATCTAAACTGCCAGCCTAACTATTGCTCAGCCTGCATAAAAAACATATTTCTTGTAGTAGTAGCATTAATAAACGAGATCAAGATGTTTATAAATCCTCGGGTCACATGGCTTAAAATCTGATACAGAAGTTACCATACGAGATTTCAGTTTATTTAACAGAAAAGGTCTCTGATTCAATATCTTTGTGTTTGTTTTCAATTTTGCCAATTAATGTGGCACGAGGAAACCTCTATGCTGGTGTTACAGCTCCTTGGGTGAGCGCTAACACCATTATCTGTGTTAATGAATAATTCATTCCAAGTTGAGAAGTTAACTATATCATTTTTACTGAATATGAATGAAACTTTGAAGTGCAATTTAAGCTGAAAGATTTTAAGATTGAAGAGAATTCCCATAAACCATCAAAAATGCTGTGCAAGCATTATTACCTAGCACTCAAGTGTAATGGCTTTACAGAAAGCTCATGTGCTCGTCTCAATATCGACAGGATTCACTGCTTACTGAATTTTCACACTGTGAGATTGCCTAGTTCAGCCTCTAAAACAATATGCACATTATTTTCAGAGACGGATAAAGAACCCAAGTAGTCACTGTCAGGGGAGCCAACGTTTGCTCTTCCAATGTTACTTATTTTACACAAGATGTATTTTCTGGTGAAGAAATCATACCACTGAAAATTTTAGTGTATAATGAAAAGATCCACTGAATCCTAAAAGCTCAGCGGGAGAAAAGTGGCCACATATCCTGAGGAGAGCATCTAAGCCACGTAAGGGTCTTAGAGACTTCAAGATCTTTCCACCAATAAGCTTCAACCCTTCCTGAGCATTTAAGAAGGAAGGGGCTGGGACTCGTGCACGGATAGTGATTTCCCTCAAACCTGCAAGACGATGATCATTTTCATCTGCACAGCGACACCTGTGCAAAGCACTGGGTTTCTATTATGCCACATAAGCAAACAGGACAACATTGCCACTTTTTATAATAAGAAAAAAAAACCACTGCTGAGGAAAGTACAAAAACCAAGTGAGTCTTCTCAAGTACTGCTACACTGTTCCCTTGTGTTCCTGCAACCCCTCCTATCTATCCCTCCAATGCTTTAGCCAAGGGGAAGTCCACGGTAAAATTTAGAGCCTAACTGTATAAAAATATTTTCTATTTATAAGAAGTATATAACCTATACTTCTGTGGATAGATCTTAACCTCTGTCTTGTTGTCTGGTTAGTCCAGAGTTTCTCAATCTTATTTTGAGTATCTATATTTTAGCTGTATTTTAGTATGCCTGAAAACTCAAAATTACAAAAGCTTTGTGTTGTTTTCAGAAACATGGGATACATAAAATAAAGAGAAAGGGGGGCCGGGGGGGAGTTGGTAGTAAAAAGGCAGAGGTAGAAGGAAAGAAGGGAGGGAAAGTAGGGTGGCGGTTGGGGTGTAAATCCTCACAGTCATGTCTTAGGTTGGCTCCAGATCTGCGTTACTGGTGTCTGAAAAGCCCAAAACATCCACAGGCTTCTGTGCTTCTGTAGTTCACTGAGCGATTTTTGAAGGAACCTGCTGTCACAGTCACTTTATGAAAACTAAGTGGGCTACAGTCAGTTCACCTCTCCAACTCCCTCTCTCTTACCTTCCTCTGTTCCTTAATGTGAAGATGGTTAAAACCTATGAAAGACTATGTGGCTTATCTTATTTTTATTTCTATATGCTTTCCAGGCTTATCATCTAAGTCTGTTAGCACACACAGAACTTTTTAGTGGAATTTTGTGTCAGGTATTAATATACTAACCCATACATAGACACATAATACATTTTCATAAGCAGGTGCATGTTTAGGTGGGACTCAGATCGCTCTGGGCTCAGGTGCCAGCTGTGACAGGCGGGGAGGGGGAGTCAGGGAGCTTCGCTGCATTTCTGTGTCCTCATCTATGAGCTGAGGACGCTGGTGATGGCTTCCAGGCACTTAGTTCTTAGAGACCTTCAGTTGAAATTGTGTAGGAAGTGATCTACATACCACCTAGCTCCTCCTAACGGTGAGCTGCCACTAACTCCACACGCGGAATAATTATGCAAGCCACACTAGGATGACAAGAGCTGCCTCCTTCAGGAAGGGCAGCATGCACCTTCAGTGCAACAGGATTGTAATAACCATGGTGTATATTAGGCATTACTCTGTAAGTGTGCTAAAAAGAGCCTGCCCATCTATGCACACGTGCACACACACACACACACACACACACACACACACACACACACACACGTGTGTGTGTGCAAAAAAGAACTCTGATCTAGCTAAACCTCACACTGGCTGACTACCTTGCCATATCTCTCTGAAAGCCTGAATCCTGGCAGAGCTGGCACAGAACTCTGGCAGAACCGTGAACGGAACCGAAGGGAAATATGGTAGGAGACTGTTTTCTTCTTTCAAAGTTTGAAGTGGTTTCATTTCTAAACCAACACCTAGCTACAGAGAAAGCCCACTAGACAGCAGGTGACCCTTCAAGACCTAACACCTAACACGTTCAAAGACTTAAGAACGTGAAGACACAGCAGGCCCTACTAGTGGCTTCTTTCTACCCATGAGGAAGACCACACATTATTCTCTTCCTGTGGCTACTTACTTCCCCGCCAAGGGCTCCGTGCTTGTGAGACCTCAGAGTCGAACTCCCCTGAACTTCCTTGGCTGCCACAGAAAGGGCGGTGGTGTCAGTGTCACCTTGTTCCCTGGGAACAGTGACGACGCTAAGGCTGACAGCAGGTGCCTTCAGGTCCCCTCCCTTCCCTGGGCATCATCGGTTTGCCATAGATAGGAGATTATTCCAGATATTTACCACTGACAGTGTCTGAGTAAAATGTCAGAGGTGCACCGAAGTTGTGACCTGTTAGTGGACTTTCATTCTCCCTCGGGAGCCCTTCGTCATACATGTAAAGGTTGGGTGGCGTTGGGGGTGAAGATTTAATTAAAGCCTATGGCAGCATCTCAGTGAAGATAAAAAGTAATAATCCTTTTGGATTTAGTTGTGTACAGATTTTTTTAAAAGCCCCTCCATTTCTCCGAGGCGTTATTTCGAAGATAAAAGCACCGAGTTCCTGAGCTCTTCTCCTGTCGGCTTTCTGGCGTGGAACCCTTCTCTGAGAAACAGGGAGACAGTGATGTACATAGATGGTTCTCTGACTGCATCTGTGGACATAGCACTGGCTTTTCTCTCCTAAATATCATTTTATAAAGCCAGCTCTTGCCTTGTTTATATTCCCCACACACCTCTCCCTTTTTGTCTACCTTAGGTCTTTTAAATTTAGCTTCAAGAAAAGTGCTGTATTGTGGAGTCAGGTCTCCATATCATTTCCCCAAAAGAATCGCGCGTGGTATTTATTCCCCTTACGCTGCAACTTAAAGCGCGCAGGGAAATGTGTTGAATAGCATCACTCTAACTCTCGCGCCTTTAGGTACACTTATCCACATCTTGACATAATGAAATAAAGCTGTAAGTGTCTTCATTTTCTGCACAGCCCACCAGAATTTAGACTCCAAAAAACAATGAACTATTTGTTTTTAATACTTCACAGGGTCAATACTTTTTGTGTTGGCAGCAGTGAGTAACAGAATTTTATATTAAAAATAAATACAGTTTCTAGTTCCACGTTGTATGCAGAAAAAGTAAAAAGGTACATATTTATACTATTTCATAGGTGGTATTAGTAATCAGGTAATACAGAAAAAGTGAGTGAGTAAGAATTTCATGATTTCAAAAGAGTATATGCCCCCACATGCTCAAAGTAGCATGCAGCACAGGCTGGCCTTTAACTCGCAGAGATCCTCTGGCCTCAGCCTCTTGAGTGCTGGGATTATAGGCACGCACCACCACGCATGGCTTATGTGGTACTGGGGGATTGAACCCAGGGCCATGCAGTTGCTAAGCAAGTGCCTAACCACTGAGCTGTGCCCCCAGCCCTCCTCGGTATTCCTGATTAATATTACATAGGGTAACTGATAAAAGGGTGGAAAAAGAGAAACTAAATATGTTGATTGAAGGGCACATGATAAATTAGAATCAAAGAACATAAACAGGAATCTTTCAAGCTAGTCACCTTTAGAAAGGTCTCGGCACTCAGAAGTATCACTAGTTACATGAAACGCATACATTCCCCCGGGAACTGTACATCAGAGAAAAAATATAAGCAAAGGCTCCTTTCAGACAGCCAGTGCTTCTGCTATCAGCGGGAGTAGAGTGAGATAAGAATTTCTAAAATCTGTCTAAGAAAAGCAATAGTATTTAAGCTTTCACAGTTTTTATCCCAAGGAAGTTGTTTTAAAAAGGAAATAAAAAATAATTAAATAAAAGTAGTCTGATTTCATAATTTTGAGACAACTATTTTGGATAACAGGTAGCAATTTACAATCAATGTATCTTGAAGCTTGCTTTTTTTCTTTCCTTTTTCTTTCTGTCTTTTTTTTTCTTTTGTGCCCATTACTGTTTCTGGAGAACTGGCTCAGCTCACTAATTTAAAAGGATTCTTTTTATAGTAATAAGAAGGAATTTAAGAGCTATTTAAGGACAACAAAAAGTAGTAGAGGTAACAGGCAGAATGAACTGCACTCTACCGACTCAACTGAGTCTGGGGTGTAATTGTGCTTTCCACGGACACTGAATACCCTCTCCTGTCACTCCCACTTTGCTTTCTTCAGGGTCTACACAAGGCCACTCCTTGGGTTCAGGTCCTCTTATGCATGAGTTATGTGGCCTCTGAATGTGCGTAGCCACATTACAGGGGAGAGAAAGGATACTAAGGGTCTCCTCCACTGTCAAGACTGAGGAACAGCGTTGCCTCCAAGGCCGAGCATGACTCAGCACTGCTCCAGGCTGCCCCAGGACTTCTCCATTGTCATTCTCTCTCCCAAAGCGGCGTGCACCCCTTGTTTACATTGATGAGCAAAGGTCTTCTCTACTACATACAAATCTGTACTGCAGTAAAATTATGTTGCTGTCAAACAATTTATTTTTTTAATCACATGTGTGTCAAGAAATGAGATTTCTTCGGTGGTCAGTGATATATTTCAGCTATGGTAGATCTGTAAAGGCAACAGTCCATTAAACCAATATTCCAGCAGCTGCAGCCAAAGATCCTCCTCCTTCATTTTCTACTTGTTTTTTTTAATTTCCAGATCCTACATCTGGTTTATGTGTGGGATTTGGTTCTGATACTGTGGTCTCTAGAGTTTACGAGGACATCTGTCACGCACACCTCAGGCTGCCAAACTGACTGCAGAGTTTTAGCAAAAGCTCGCATTCCTGGAGCTCCTCTATTTTTATGATCTCACTCAAAGAATCCGACCTCAGGTGAGACACAGAGCCCCAGGCAGGTCCGTCCAGTGTGTGAGAGCTGAATTCACAAAGGTAAGAACTTGGGACACACGTCACAGTGAGAGACAGAGACCAGAGGTCTGGTCGAGATCAGGCAATAGTAAGACGGGCCCATGAAGCATCCGGAAGTTTCTGTCCCAGACGCAGAGGACGACCCAGTGGCAACGAGATGGTCCTAACAGCAAAACAGATCGAGAAACCCTCCACTTAAAAACTGAGACAAGACACCATCAGAACAGACGAATTTGTTTTAAAAAAAAAAGATACGAAGCACAAGGAGCCACTGACTCCGTGCGGGGGAACCCTATGGTCAGATACTGTAGTGGGAGGGTTAGGTAACAGAGGGCTTAGAGGGAGCAAACCCAAAAAGCTACAGATGCTGCCACAGCCACCAGACGGTGACCAACTCTGGTCACTGCATACACTCTGCAAGGTGACCTGTGGTTGCTTACTGATCACTGATTCTGCAGCCAGGTGAGACGGAAGGACAAAGTGCCTTTGGACACGAGCATGCACCTGAACTACAGAGAGTCAAAGGCAAACATGCCACTCCCATGCAGGACACCTGGCTCCAGCTCACTGTGGACATACTTTACACTTTTGCTAGTATATTCTGTACCTTTCATAAAACCTCCAGAGGCGCCCGGCACATGGTAGATATTAGGGACTGTACTAAAACCATGATTTCTGAACACATGAGGTTATCTGCTTTCACATGATTTAGGATTACCTGTGATTAACAACATTTAATTGGCTTAAAATGAAACACACATAAATACACTGCCTTGCAATGATGTGATTTTTCTGTTTGTATCTGGGGTTCTGTGCTTACTTTCACCATTCAAGGTATGGTCACATCGAAGTGACCACTCGCAGTAGATTCAGGCCACACGCCACACATGAGCCAGGGCACAGAAGTACAGTGTGTGTCTCAGAATACACTGTAGCACAGGGACGCCGGACCCAGAAAAGGTGGGGTCGGTGCTACTGTTCATGGGGAAAATTCAGGGAACTTCTGATGCTCAGCACTGGCTTCAACTCCTGATATTTCACACACCTTCTCCTTAATAGTGGAAGGATCTGGAGTAGATTAACTGGGACTCAAAGACGCTTGATCTCAAGGATCTCAGGGTCACCCTGATGGCTTTGTCTTAATAGAGGCAGGCCGTCCCATGAGCTCTCCCTGAAAAGGCCTTGGCCAGAGCAGAAGGAGCACTTGTCTTACATGCTAACAGCAAGCCAAGGTGGCGTGCCCTCTGAAGGAGGTGATCCCCCAGGGTTCTTTGGGTCCAGAATAGGGTCAGGCTAACCAAAGAGGTTCCAGGAGAGACAAACAGATTAAGTCAGATTGGGTTTATGTAGGAATTTACTAAACATGTGAAACTCTGAGTAAAAATTAAGTAAATGTAATTCAAGGTGATTTTAAAAAGGTGTGTGACTTAAAACAAACATAATTAACCAAGTAAATGTAGCATATGCATAGTTTCCATGAGGTAATTTTTAAAAACTTTTTAAAACCTGAAGAAAATTGTGCTAACAGTTAAATTAAATAGAGAGGCTTTCCTATTATAAGCAAATTTAAATTGATTTTCCCCAAGCAAAGGAGGAATCCTTCCTTAAAAGAGTTTATTTAGTCTGAGTCTACTAACCAAGATTTGTGCAGATACAGGGGGAAAAATATCACAAACTTCTTCCTATTGGACAGCAACGAAAACAGACTTATTATGAGTTTATATTTCTCTCAGGGACTTGATACCTCTTCTCTGGCAAAGAATATTCAGTCTGAATATTACTTTTTAATGTTTTAAAATCCAATATCAACCGAAAAATCTTTTTGTGTGGGTAGTAATATGAATTCAGCTCAACTCAACAAACATCATCAAATTCCTATTGTGTTCCAAGTATGCTTTTTGTGAAAGTTAGTACAAATACATCGAAATATTTATGATTTTATGATCACAGTTTTTCTAGTTTTGCCCTGATCCCAAATCAAGAAAATATTAGATCGTCAGTAGATGCTAGTGCTCACAGTTGAATTAATTATTTGGGCTTGTATATAGGGTGCAGAATTCAACATCCCCCAGAATGACCATTTTAAAATACCTGACTGGTAAGTTAAAGGCTGTTTGATGTTTTTAATGCTTAAAACTAACTTTATGCCTCCAAGTTATATCAAATATTTATAAAAGACAATAAAATAGAAAAATAAGTTAAAGTCATAAAAACAGAGGCTTTATCTAGAAAATACTAATTAGGAAAATATTCTTTTTAGTTATTGGAGCAATCACTAAAGCTGTCATGTCATCCTAGTTTTGAACAAAATAAGTGAGTGTTTGATTTACTGATATGACAGTAAAACATTATCCTATTAAAATCACTATACAGAGACAGACAGAGAAAATAAAAGTTCATGGCAATAATTTGAAGCTTTGCAAATTTAACTGAATTTAACCTGATCTATCTTATAAGCAAATATTGTATTTCATGTCTGATTAATGTGAGTTTTCTACTGATACAATTTCAGCAAATAAATATTGACAGAATTTAGGGTTTTATAAGAGAAAACAGAGCGAAATGTTGTCTCATAAAATGTAAGAAAAAAAGAATGTAAACAAGATAGAACACACTCTAACTGAAAATATTCCATTCACTGAAATTCATTTGTTTAGAGATGTCAACTACAAGAACAGAAATTACCACAAATCGGGGCATTCTAATTAATGGAAAACAGCTGCACACCGTTTGGTAGGTACCGCGGCTGCAATACTGCTTTCCTTTGTGTAATATGGACTGCTGTCACCGAAGATTATATGTTCACGTGGTGCAAAACTAATCGCAGTTCTTGCATTATTGAAATTTACTTTTGCTACTGGAATGTATTCTTAAACGTGGTATGTTGTACATGATTTAGATCACTTTCGTTTTTGCTAATAAATTATTTCCCACTTATTTTACATTTATGTTAGATTATGGAGATCACAGACAAAGAAAAAAATTGGAGCAATTTCCTTACATAAGTTCAAAACGAGCTGCAAAGCAGCAGAGACAACCTACAGCTTCAACGTGTCTGGTCCAATAACCGCTAATGAATGCCCGGGGGAGTCGTGGCTCTAGACGTTTTGCAAAAGAGAGACATGAGCACTGCAGATGGGAAGCACAGTGCCCGGCCACCAGAAGGTGACCATGCTGATCCTCTTACGAGTACAGCAGAAGTCGCTGAGGCTCAGTGTCGCCCGTCCCGTACCACTCTGCACTGGAAACCCATTGGGAAGATGGAAAAGACCCCTACGTGGGTGACTCATGGGGGGGGCCAAAAATAAAGAAGGCAGCAGTCACTATTTGGTGATGTGCGGCTGGCCTGACCCACTACAGCGTTCTGAATCCTGGTGAAGCCACTACATCTGAGAAGTGCGCTCAGCAAATCCGGGAGACGCCCTGAGAGTTGCAAAGCCGGCAGCCAGCACTGGTCAGCAGAAGGGGCCCAATCCTTCACGACTAGGCCCCCTAGCCTTTGCTCAACCAGCACTTATAAAGCTGAATGAACTGGGATATGAAGTTTTGCCTCATCCACCATGTTCACCAGGCCCTTCCCCATCCCAGTACCCCTTCTTCAAGCATCTTGGCAATTTCTCATGGGGAAGATGTGTCCACAAGCAGTGGGACACGGAAAATGCTCCCCAATAACACATCAAGTCCTGAAGAACAGATATTTTCCCTACAGGAATAAACCAATAACTTTCTCATTGACAGAAGAAAGTATTTATTATAATAGTTCATACTTACTATAGAGGTATGTTTGATCCTAGTTATAATAATATAAAACTCACAGTCTGAATCTGCTACTACTTTTATACCATGGTGGAAAAGATTTGCATGAAGTATCAGTTCATGAGAGAAATGAAAAGGCAGTTATTCCCTTAATACAGTGATGTTTCTGGGAAAATGCTTACATTTGGATAATATGTGGCTCATGTTGAGTGCAGGAGTACTTTGTTTTCATCTAAAATTAGAAAGAATTTTTAAAATTGGTTCCCTAAAGGTAAATTTACTCAGAGTCAGATTCCTGGGAGTAGGTTTATCACCGAAGGAACTGAAAACATCAGTGCAGGAGTTTGGAGTTTGAAGTTAATAGGTTGCTATCTTGATGGGTAGAGGGAGCTTTGGTAGCTCACTTAAATTGCACAACCCATAATGTCAGTGAGTTTGTCCATTAATATGCCTAGGTAACCACCACCCAAATACCTCCAGATCTCTCCTGCCTCTAAGAACTTTCTCACATTTTCTATGACCAAGGGATTCTGATTTTATCATGTGTTATGTATTTTTAGTTTTGTTTGTTTGTTTGAAGTACTGGGCACTGAACCCAGGACCTTCCCGCTGGGTTGTGTCTTAAACCCAATTATTGATTTTTGATTTCAGACACAGAGTCTTACAAAGTTGCCCAAACTGGCTCAAACTTGTGATCCTCTTGCCTCAGTCTCTCAGAGTGCTGGGGTTGCAGGATTTTGCTCCCCAGGCTATTATTATTATTTTATAATTATTATTTACATTAACCACAGCCCTGAGCTCACTGGGCAAGTACTGTATCCCTGAGTTTTACCTTGAGTCATTTCTATCATGTGATTATACCTGTTGTAGATTTCATGTAAATGAATCATGTGGAATCATGCGTAGCCTTAGTGTGCACAGATTCCTTGTGTCTATTTATGTGGTTTCTTTCATTCAGTACAGTGATTTTTATGACTCAACCATGTTGTTGAGTACATAAACAACTTCTCCCTTTTTCTGACTGTCTATGGACATTTGGGTTCTTTCTAATTTTGGGCTACCATTAATAAATCTGCTGAGAATGCCAATATACAGATGTTTTTGTTAAGGTATGTTTTCACGCCTCTTGGATAAATATCTAAGGATCGAACTGCTGGACTGTAGTGTAAATGTGTTCTTACCTGTATAAGAAACTAATGAATAATTTCCAGCTTGTTTGTCTACTTTTCTGTCTAGTTGAAACTTTTTCACTAATTTTTTAACTTAAAAATGAGTTTGCAAACAAACTTTACCTTAATACTAAAATTCCATATGCTAGAATGTTGCTTATGAAGTACACCTCAACCTCCGTAGCACCCAGGACCAGTATCACAGGAAACAGTGCTTCGGAGGGATGCCACGGGCATCGCCCCCTCCCTCCACCTCAGATAGTCACGCATTGGATTCTCAAAGGCACCAGGCCACCTGGATCCTTTGCATGTGTCCTTGAGCATCTGAAGGGCGCTAATGGGATGGAAGGAGGCGCCTGGGTGGTAGACTGAGCAACGGGGAGCAGCGGAAAGCACAGATGAATCTTTGCACACCGGCCACTGTTCACCTCCTGCTATGTAGCTAGGTTCCTAACGGCGCACATGTCTGTGACCCGTGGATTGTGGAAAGGCCTCCTAGTTAACTGTATAATAAAAACTGATTCTAAAAAAGAATTAAAAGCTTATGTGAGTGACAAAATAATTGTCCCAAGAGCATCCAGCATCCTAATCGCTGGAAAAATGAGTATGATTCCTTACATGGTGAAGAATGTTTAAGGTTTCTGATGGCATTAAAGCTGCTCATCAGCTAAGCTTGAGGTGCACGGACTAGATTATCCAGAGGGGTCCACGTTTTAATTCACAAGAGTCCCACAAAGCAGGACAGAGGGCGGCAGCCTGGAAGTTCCTCCTCCATCTCTGCTCACTTTGAAGGTGAAGGAGAGAAACTACAATGCAAGGCGGGTGAGCAACCCCTAGGGTTGCCTAGAGGGTGACCCCAGGCCCCCAGGGGGCAGTCACCAGGCAGAAAGAGCCAGGAAACGCACATTTCTTAGGCCTCGCACGGAGCTTCAATTGGAGACACAGCCCAGCCCACACTTAGATTTTGATCTAAGGCCTACAGAACCACTATATATATAATTTGCGCTGCTTTAAGCCACTAAGCCATATGATAATTTGAAACAAAAGCTACAATAAACTAAGACACCTACAGTGAAGCCACACAAATCACGAATGTGATTTCGTAGCTCCATATTGAAATCCAATGCCCCACATCCTTCTGTTCAGTACGCTTCCAGGGTTGTCTACACTGGCCCGCACTCGCTATCTTGGGGGTGGCAGGTGAGCTGCTCATACCATATTTCCAGTGTAACTTTTTACCTTATTTGAAGTATATTTGCTATGCCGGTTGGTGGGAAACGCAATTTTGACCCGTTTGTAAATGTGCTTGGTGAATTCTAGAATTCTAATTAGACCGTTTCCTCTTATATAGTGAAGCTACTGCATCCGTTTGTTCCCTGGCTTCCAATGTTGCTGTGAGGATATCGGCTGTCAATTCTATCATTTTCCTTTACGGATAACCAGCCTTTTCCCTCGGCAGCTTATAGGATTCTTCCATCTGGGTCGGATGCTCTTCAGTTCCCCTATTACACATCTCTAGTTTTCTTTTACAGTTTATCACGTGGTAGTTTTTGCGGGCTCCCTGAATCTCTGTGTGGCATTGGTGTTTCCACCGTGTCTTTGAATCCAGTCTTTCTCTCGCGTCTCACTTTCTCCCCATCTTCCTACCTTCCTAGTTATTTTTTTTTTTTCCTAGCTAGACATGACCGCACATGGACTGAAACTGCTTGGACCATCTTTACTTTCATATTCTTGCTTTCTTCTTTTTTCTCTCTCATTCTACTTCTGAAGATTTCCCCCACAACTCATTTCTGAAAAGGCTTTTAGGGACTCTACATGATATAAGAAAATCAATTTTTCTAGGCTTTTGAGTCTCAAAAAAACCCCACTTTTCTCTCAAAGCATTTATTTTAGCTTTGGATTTCAAAGGGCCTCACTGGGAAGTCTTTTCAATGAACAATGAATTATCCTTTGGATATTCCAGCTTTGCAGTCAAAACTGCTCCTGAGACAACACATTCTGGCCAAAACTGGGGGAGGGATGTGTGTGAAAAGAACAAGAATGGGAAGCGAATGACCAAATTTCCACATCTGATTCCAGTATTTCTTCTTATTAATTTTACTTATCATTAGATCCATGTTTCTTATTTCTCCAGATACTGGAGGTAAGGCTCAACTAGATCCTCTTTCTTATTTAATGGATCTTACTGCGATCTTTGAGAGAGATAAAAGCCTGGATAATAAAGCAATATCTATTGATTTTTTTTTCCCCAGTGACAGATGAGAACTCAGGTTAGTCAACGTGCTGATCGCTCCCTGGCCTTCTGTTTAATGGTGCCGGTGTAGACGCCTCCCTGCGGGGGTCTTTCCAGGGCACTGCTTTTAGATAAGGAGCTCTGGAGTTGGCCTATTAGAGTGCAAATGACAGCTCTAACCATTAATACCTACGTGACTTTGGCCGGGTTCTGTTACACTCTGAGGTCCTGATTCTACATCTGTGAGGTAAGAAAACAGTAGTCTGCTGAAAGCATCATGCAGAGGAGCAAGGGAGTTAATCTCTGTGACATATATGGCAGAAACTAGGTACTCAAAAAATATATGCATGGGCTGATCAGCCAGGTAAATAGGGCTTTGTGACCGTTGGACCCAGGTCAGTACCAGATGCTGTTTCTCCCTGGTAGACAAGTCCCTTGGTATTGGAAACTGTACAAGCTCTCTCTAGGAAGCTGCTGGACTAACTATGAGTGGTGGGGTGTGAGTATCTGCTTGTAACTAGTTACCGAGAGGGCCTGCTCAGCCCTTTGAATGATAGAGCCTTGCAGAATTTCCTGTGCTTCCAGTAGATCTCTCTCTGAATGGAAAGCTGTACATGAGCCACTCCGAGCTTCCAGATTTTCACCCAAGATACATAGTATAAACCCATCATGTATGCAGTTGGTATCTGGCAGAATATCATTTTAACATGTCTGATGGTGACCTATGTCAGCATTAGTGTCCCCTCCTTGGTCACCCCTTCCTACTCCATGCCCTTCAACGTAATGTTTCCTTTCTTGTACATATTTGATGACTTCAGAGTTTGGAAGAGGAGCACTTGCTCAATAGATATCACTTGTGCTTTGGAATATTATAAATTTGCATTGGCCAGAGGACCATTCTGAAAGGTGAAGCGGCATTAGCAGCATTTAAATCCCTTTTGTTTTTAGGAGATTTTTTGTTATTTAATGTTAATTCTCCCTATTCAGGAGAAAGTGGAGGAAAAAACTTGTTATCCAAAGCCTGTGACAGATTCCAGATCTGTACTGAAGGTAATGTGTCTGAAATTTTAAAGACTACACAAGGAATGTCGAATGCAGCTTCGATGATCTGCAAGAAAACATTTTAATTTTAGGTCACAGGATTTATTTCACCTTTCCATTGGAAGACGGATTCTTAAAATTGCTCAAACCTTGATGTGCAAGTGACTGCCCACTTCTTTTACAGTAAATCTGGTCAACTACGTTCTCTCTTATGCACATTTCTACGGCCAGCTAGGTGATGACACAAATGACTTCATTCATTCTGTCTTGTGATGCTTTCTGTAATGCTGGTGTCCCCGTTTATGCGTTATAGAAGCAGAGGTTCAGATTAGGAGGCCACGAGTTTATCGAGGACCCATCTTGGCATCAGCATCTCTACGGGAGGGCTGCAAGTGTGGATGGGAGGAAGGAGCAGGTCAGCTGCAAAGCCCATAGGGCCAAAGCTTAGGAGGTAGCTATGGGGAGCTCTGGACTGCCGACAGCTTTGTCACATTTGTCCCGTCTAATGTCAAGTTAGCCAGGCATGTGATACCCCTTGGGGAGGAAGCCTGATGTTCGGTGAGGTGGCTCTGTGTGGGCAGGGCAGTAACAGGAGAGTGCGGTGCGGCTGCTGTGGGTCACCAATATGCCTAGTGACCAGGGATGAGAGCTTCAGCTTGAGAAAGCGACATGAATGGAGAGCCACGACAGCACACAGCTCATCACCAACACTCCCACATGTCCTCTAATCTCTCCTGCTTCTACTTCCTTTCCATTCCTTCTCTGTGCCTTCGCCTAGATTTCCAGTCTTCTCTGTAGGCCTCCACACCTCACTGAGGCCCTACTCTATGAACTGCTGCCCTTCCAAATCTTACGAGCTCAATGTTGCAGATTTTCGAAGATATTTCGTTGCCCAATCTAAGGGTTGTAACACATCCAGGACATGGGATAAACCTGGCGGAGGATCAGTAGTGGAACGAATACTTACTCCCCTTTCATTTTTAATGTAGCATAAGGCAAGACACCAAGAGAAAAGGAAATTATCCCCATTATCAACAAATGGGATCTTGTCAAATTAAAAAGTTTCTGCACAGCAAAGGAAACTGTCAACATTGTAAATAAAGAACCAACAGACTGGGAAAAAAATACTCACCACCAACACCTCAGATAAGAAACTCATGACTAGAATACATAGGGAGCTAAAGAAAATTAAGCCCATCAAAATAAAAGATCCTACTGAAAAGTGGGCAAATGAAATGAAGAGGCAGTTAGTTCACTCAGGAAGAAATGCAAAGGGCCAATAGATACATGAGAAGATGCTCAACATCTCTATCCATAAGAGAAATGCAAATCAAAACAATGCTAAGATACCATCTCACCCCACAGAGAATGGCCTACATCAACAAGTCAAATAGCAATCAGTGATGGTGTGGCTGCCAGGAGAAAGGAACCCTCCTGCACTGCTGGTGGGAATGTGAATTCGTACAACCACTCTGGAAAGCAGTATGGAGAGCTCTCAAAAGACTAGAAATAAATGTTCTCTTTGATCCAGCGACACCCCTCCTGGAAATATATCCAAAAGAGGCCAAAAGAACACACAACAGATATACATGTATGTATGTATGTATGTATGTATGTATGTATAACCATGTTCACAGCAGCACAACTAACAATAGCTAAAATAAGGAAATCACCAAAATACCCATCAATAGACCAGTGGATACACCAACTGTGGTATTTATACACAGTGGAATACTATGCATCAATAAAGTCCAACAGTGTGGAGGCTTTTACGGGCAAATGGAAGAAACTTGAGAACATCATGCTTAGTGAAGTGAGTCAGAAGCAGAAGGTGAAACATCGAATGGTCTCTCTGATATGAGAGACCCAGATCACAACTCCCATGGAACTTAAAATGAAAAAGAAAAACAAAGTGAAACAGGAGGGTAGGGCGGGGAGAGAGGGAGGGAGGGGAGGACAGGGGGAAGGACAAAAGGAGAGTGGGGAAGTCACTGTGACCTAGACAAGATACGTAGGTGCACAAAGTGCTCAACTTCATTGTAAAACTTAAATTTTGCACTTATACACATCAATAAAATGGGAGGAAAAAATAATTTAGCACAAGGAAGAAACTTTTCTTAACAGTCTCTTCTCTCATGAAGCATGAAACTTAGAAGGAAAACACACAGAAACTATTCACTTTGCTGACAGATCCTGTGGGACGTAGCAGGTAAGGAGGAAAACATGGGTTATGCAACCGGGGAGGTATCTTTCTGTTTCTATAAGCTCAAATAGTTTTGTTATTGTTAGTGTTATCACTTGCTGTTTCCTTACCTTCACTAATTAAAAAATACATGCAATGGCCTAGAGATTTTCTGTAGATAGTATCAGATAACCATCATCTACTGCTTATTAGGTATTTCTACATGCACCAAGCCATTTCGTTTTATCGTTGCAGTATCTTTGGGTACAGAGACAACTGTGTCAGGTTTTCAGGAATAAGGAAGCTAAATTCTGTTGGGATAAATGAGTTTCCTAAAGCACATGGAATTTGCAAGTGGATTTGTACCACGCTGGGGCTCTTTTGTGGTCTGCTGTCTGATTTAAGACACTGGCTCTGAAAAAGGTCCTATGTACTTAAAACTTTAGCCTCACAGTTGAGGCAGAACACTACAAACTCTTGTATCTACATAACCCTTTTGGAAACTGACTTTGCATCATTATCTTGGAAGAATTTCTTTGAGAGGACTTTGTGAATGAATACGTATGTTTTTTTTAAAAAAACACACTCAAGTTTACTCAACTCCACATTCATTCTTCCTCAGTGATTTTCTTTTTATTATCATTAAATTATCCTTTCCATTAGTGTGTATTTGTGATACACAACAATCAACTTGATACGTGTTGATCATTTCTGCCTCCCATGCTTATACTGTGTGCCTCTTTGTGGGAGAAACAAATGTCAGTCAGGGAAGATGTGTAAGACTGAGAAGGAGAAACACAGTGAAAGGATGGTGGGACAAGGGGCGGCAGAAGGCTAGGCCTTCCAGGGACCAGAGGAGTCTGGCTTCTGTGAAGGCCAAAGGAGAAGTTCTGGGCCGCGGTGCTACTCTACGCCTTCTATGAGGCTAATATATTGAAATCCTCAAACAGGGCTCTCTGGAGAGGAGGGTGGCCCAGCCTGGAGTCTCTACTGGTTCCAGGGCTGACATGGTGGCAGAGGCCACAGGGTTGCAGATGAAACCTGGCCATTCTTAGAGCCTCTGGCAGTGCTGGAGCGATGGGGGTGGTGCAACGCCAGCTGGCCAGGCTGCCTTCTCTCCTCCCAGTCTACTAGGCTCTTACCATTCCGATCTTAAGAATGCAGCTGCCTGGTTCTGCCCTGTTATCTACAGTCATGTAAAACACATTCAAATATTTATAACAGGTTTTGAAAAAGATTAACTATACGAACAACAATCACCAAATATGAAAATGGTTAATTTTTAAAGAATCATTATAGTAGAAGACGTATCGCCACAGATCCCCACCAGAATACTCACCTTCACTTCAAGCGCACTTATCCGATCGCTCTTGCCACTTTCTGAAGCCCTTCTGGAAGATCTCCGAGGTGCCTTCAGTAGTGCTGTCGTGGCTGTCTCGAGTCTCTCGATAGATTCAAAACTTTTCTCTTCGTGGTCATTTTGACTTTGAGGAAGAGCCAGAGGTCGCACGGTGCCAGATCCACTGAATAAGGAAGATGAGGATGCATCATAACATTTTTATTTGACAGAAGTTGCCATAAATATCTGATGCATGAGGGGAGATATAAAAATATAAGGCATGTTCAAATAAAATTTTCAATAAAAGACACATTACCATTAATCCCCCTCAAGACAATCCAAATATGCCCTCTGGCCTCAAGTACATTTATTCCTCATTCTTGGCAACAGGTCTTTTATGGTAATAAGGTTTTCAAAATGTTGAAGAGTCACTGTATTTTTCAGTCACTCCTTACAAGAAAGGTGGTCCTAAAGGATTTATAAAAATCCTTTGTTTCCTTCAGCCGTTAGGCAAAACATATAGCTTAATTCTTCCAGTCTTCGTTCACATTTTTTCTGTCAGTTTCCTCCATAATTCATACCATTCTGTTTTCTCATGTTGATTTCATCAGATTGAGGCAAAAGATTCACCCTTTATATATACGATCTTACTGATTTTTGACTAAGTTTTCACACTTCTGTTAATTCTCATAAAATTATGTAAGAGCAAAGCAATAAAATACTGAGATAGTTGCGCAAACATAGGTTTCCCTGGGAAAGTCATGCTAATACCCCAGCCTAAGTGGCGGCTCAGGTGGCACCACCCAGAGCCTTAAAATGCTTGTTCAAGGATGGACGAGCACAAGTCTACATTTAGAACATGAAGCGGCGTTTAGAAACGTGTCTGGGTATCACCTGGAACTATTTTTCTTCGGTCTGGCTCCCTCAGAAGCAAAGCTCAAGATGTGCTTTCTATCTAAATAACATGTTTGTCAGGTGCGCTTAGGGGAGTCCTCAAAGAAAGTGAGGGAATTAGGTTGGAGGAGGAGAAGAGAAGCTCAAGGGGAAAAAAAATCTCATTTTAGGTGACATCCAACTTTAGTCTGAGACCCCAAGAGCTTCTAAAATATGCCTGGGGAGGGGGGCAGGGGGGAGGGGTACAGCTTTGTGGTTAGAGCACTTGCCTAGCAAGCACACGGGCCTGGGTTTGATTCCTCTGTACCACATAAGCTGGGCCTGGTGGTGCATGCTTGTTTGAAGCCAGGCTGGGCTACACAGTGAGTTCAGGTCAAGTCTAGACTGCAAAGCAAATCCTGTTACAAAACAAAACAAACAAAAAAACATAACAAAACAAGAAAAACTATGCCTGTGTACAACTGTTTTACTACTGCTTTCTGACTGCTCACATAGTCAGTCATTAATAACTCAGTACAGCGAGTCTGATTGCTTCGGGAAAGTGCCTGTGGGACTGGTGGTGGTGGTACCTGCTTCCTGGTGTTGACCTTAAGAGGCCCGTCATCAGAAAGCTGTCATAGGTTGAGGTCAACAGCGTCTGTCCTTGAAGCAGGGATGCAGCTACCTTGTGAGAATCCCACCCCTCCCTTTAGGCCACTCTTCATTAGCTCCTAGGTACCGAATTTCTTGTGTCTTTTCACCAGCTGCCCATAGTCACAGTGTTCTCTGAGTCACTTCCTTGAGTTTGCTCATGCATACACATGCCCAAGTGAGTGAACACCATCACACGTGCACTGATTTCATCCGTAAACCTGTTTGATTACCAGTTATCACCCAGGGTCCCATTCAGTCACAGAGTAAGCCCGAGTGCCAAGTTTCTAAGTCTGGAATCAAGTACTATTTCCAGTGTACTTATTATGTGTCCGAAAGCAGCAGGTAAATCCACAACGCCCACTTGTGCAGTTGCTTCCCTGCCAAGGTACCGCGGCTCCTAATCGAGGCCTCCTTCCGCTCAGGGGATCCAGAGAAGACGAGTAGGAAAGCCCAGAAGGCCACTGCAAACTGAATTTTCCATTTCATAAGGACAGAACAAAAGAAAGAAAGGTAGAATCAATGGCCTTGGTCATAGGTTAAAATGAACCTTTTATGTGGCTTGGTGCCACTGAACTGCCAATTTGTTCTGTTTCCTCCTTTTTTTAACACTTGAAATGTAAAAGTGTTATGAAGAAATATTATTAAATGAATCTGAGCTCGAAAACTCCGATTTCAATTCTCCCAAATGGTATGTCCAGGCTCTGCTCTCCTCTTGAGCTCTTTATGTGGAGAGAGAAGACTAGCTTTAGGACCTACTCAGTGACGAGGTAAATTGATCTATTACCTACCCCCTGAGGAAATTCCTCCAGGGCTCTCCTGCTCTGGGCTGCCTAAATGTCTCATTGGTACCTAAAAACAAGAAGTGTCATTTTTTCCCTATTCAAGATGTCACAAGCCCAATTTTCTTTTGCTAGAGATCACAGTTATGAGTCTCGAGTCTCGGAAGGTGTTAGCGCTTGAGGCCGAGGCTCTGTGATTAAAATGCTCCGCACTCCACGTCAGCGGCCTTCCCTCCCTTCTCCCCCAGCTGCTTCTCTGTCGCCTTCTGTCTCTCATTACAATCCATCATTATCCATTTTAAGGTCTGTACGAGTCACACGAAGCCAGGAAAATGGAGGACCTGAGCGAAATAGATTTCTACAGGCACGTGCCACTTGTAAAGCGATGGCAACGCTGGCCCCGTCCTATTTATGTATCCAATTTCATAATGATGCTTATTTTGCCCTTCAATTTCCTCCTGTTCTCAAAGCAAGCTCGCTCTCTTTGCTGCTTTCTCTCTCTCTCTCTGTCTCTCTCTCACACACACACACACATCCATTAGCCTAGACGAGCAACAAAAGCCTCATGACAGCTGAGGTTTTGTGTTTAATACCCTTAAGCCCGAGCAATATGAAGGCAGTGTGGATTTGGGTGATCTACAGCACCCTGACAGGACTCCAATGCATACCACCTTTGTTACACAGACAGAAAAGCCTGGTTTATTTTTTTAAAAGAGTAAACTGTACCCCAGGAAAGCTCCCTATTTAGTTCCTGTTAGGCAGACCAAATGATCTCATGGCATGGCAGCCTTCTACTTTTAGGAGAAAATTTGTTATTTAAGGTTATCTTTGTGAGGTAGTCTACTGCAGATATAAGTGGCTTACTTATCCATTAACCTCAGTGAAATGAGGGGATGAATCTGTTTGGCTCAATTCTGCCACAGATGATGAGAGGCTGGTGACTGGCATGCATAATGTAGACTGCAGAGCCTGGTGTATATTTTTTTAAAGTTAAACAGTACCCCCATAAAGAGCTAGAAAGACGTAGCCGTCGGTCGCGATGGATAGATAGGCTGTGCATCCTGACAAGACCAGCTACTCGTCAGGCTATGCTGGTAGGGAGAACCCTGCACAGCCAGCTTTTATGATTTCCACCAATTTCCACACAAAGTCCTACCTATGGGAACGTTAAGAGTAATTCCTGGGGGAAAATACCTGTGGGAGCTGCTTTCCTCCTGTTCCCTTATTTGCACTTTCCTCAGATATACACACTAATATTCACTTTCTTTCAGAGTCCTGAGAAGGACGGACTACTGCCTGCAACAGGGCTTTATTCCACCCTAGAGGAGACTGACTTCCGCCAAGAAGGAGAATGACTTCCACCTGTAAAGAGATACACTTCTGTTTCGATAGAAAATATACGGCATTTCCTCTATGAGATACTGTTTTTAAATGGATCAAAGAAAAACAGTCATAATGGAAAATTAATAGCTATAAAAGAAAAGCCAGTCTTGGTATAGCAGTTGATCCAAAAATATATATTTTAAATGAAGTCGATAACTCTTTTAAGAAAGAGATGCATAAATATTTTGGCTGAGCTCAAATTTTAGAGATACTAAATAAACAACTTTATAAAGACATAAAATGAAGACATGTCCTTGGTTTGCATACATCTCCTCTTTGTTGCTCACAAAGAAGCAAGCACCCTCTAACATGGCTGCTGTTTTGAGCTGCATCGCCACAGCCATTCCAGAGAGGGATGCTTAGCACCTCGAAAAGCCAGCCTGCAGTCTGCAGAGAGGGGCAATCCTTCCCCTAGGTGTATGGAGATGTCAGTCGAAAAGCAGCAACGGCATCTGACCCACCAGCCATGAATCCGCTGTGTTTATATCCATGGTTTGGTTATTAGTAGCCTTATAAACAGAACCAGAAGGTTGCTGGGAATGAGGTGGGCACGTTAAGTTTTGGAAACAGAGAATGACGGATGCACCCGTTTGAGGATGATGTTCCTGTTTCTGGTCCCTGGGAAGCAGGAGCCTGAGGAGAAGCTGGAACTAACCATTTTTGTTTTTTATGCCAATAATCCCTGTCCTCTTTGGAATTGTCTCCACTTCATAAACAGAACATAAAAAAACATCTGCTGCATTTTCTTTCGCTTATCACTTGCAGCAATTCAGAAATCAAATATTAAAATATGAAAATCACACAGTTTTCTAATGCATTTACCTCGTGTGGAGGATTGAAATAATCAAGAATAATCAGTGCTAATCCATTTCTCCCATTTGCCATTCTGACTCAGCTGTCCCACTGCTTCTCCCCCACCTCTAAATCAAAATCACACATGCACACATACAAATCCACCTTTACCTTGAATAACGTAAACAGTAAGCATCACCCACCATTATTACAGAAGATCAGTGCACCATTCAGGGACGTAATCTGCACTGCGCTTTTATTCATCAAGCGGCATTTATGTGAAGAAAATGTAGATGGGCAATTCCACCGCCGAGGAATTACAGAGAATGAGCTTGTCGAAACGGATCTGCACAGCAGGTAGAAGTCTGGCTGGTGGTATTCATTAAACACAGGGGTTCTGTGTGAGGAGGTCTGGGGGTGGCCCCAGAGTGGAGGTGCCTTTTAGAAGTGGTGTTGCTTTCTGTTTCTTCACACACCAGTAATGCTGGGCATGGTCTCATACCCATCTCCCTCCCTTCTTCACGGCCCACATGGACTGGTGTGGCTCCACCAGGAAGCATTTTTTAAATGTATTCAAGAGATGACTGACTCACCAAGGCTCTTCTTGTGAGTTGTGGCACTGGAGCTCCCTGGCTTGGTCTATCTTTTCATTTACACATTACAAATGCTATTTTTTTTATCTTTGGAATCACTGTTTTTATACACTCAACCCCACGCATTGCACCCTTAAGTATGATAGTGAAAAATAAAAGAAAGAAAAAAGAATCTGAGATGCTGTAGAGGTATGATGGAAACCTGGACTGAAAGCCACCGGGGGGACGTGAAGGTACCCTGGGAGTGGGGCTGACACTGTGAGAGAGGGTGGGATGTCTAAGGGAGAAGTGACAAAGCAAAAGAAGATATCTAGTGGGTAAAAAATCCTCAAAATACCCACATTTGTGAAAAATATGTATCAAAAAATAAAGTGTAAATAAATATATGGTCAATGCTCAAATTTACAAAATTACTACACAGGAAAATTGCCACAAAATTTTGAAATAGTCTCCATTGCTTTGAACACACGTATTCTTGCCACTTTCTGAAGCATTTCTGGAAATCTTCTCTGAATGTCTTTATGAGATGTGATTTTTAAAAAAGGCGGCAAATGCCACTGTAGAGTGACATTCAACGTAAAGAAAGCCTTGTCATATTCAAATGGTCTGTTCCATCCACCGTTTCCTGGATGTGGCACCGTCCATCTTCGGGCTCCTCCCCAAAGTCAACATGATCATGAAAGGCAAACATTCTGCAGGGGCCCAGGACATCAGGGCAGCGAGGACAGCACAAGGAAGGTCTTTCTCAAAGAGATCTTCCCCAGTTGCCTCAGAAAGTGGTGAGATGACAGGATAATTTGTGCTCAAATCAAGTGGTTGGGAGAGCTTGAAGGCGAGTAGGCAATGCATCTTCTACTGTCTACTTTTAAAAAATTAAACCATTCACCTTTATTTCTGATCCCAATGTGTACATATAAAAATGAAGCTTAATGAGGACTGCAAAGAAATGTCTTTCTCTGAGAGTATTTAACAGGAGAGATCAACTGCTAGTCCGTGATGAGAGGTCTAGGGATGTGATTACTAACACGTGATGATTAAAAAAAATGAGTGGATGGGGCTGACAGCACAGGAAGACACATAAAGGGACTCCACCTACGCCAGGACCAGTGGGTAGAGAGGAATGGCAGAGGAAAGTGGGTAGCCCAAGGGCAGGAGGCAGCAGAAAGCCTGACAGACAAGAAGCTGAAACAGTCAGATCACATTTGGCCAAGATCGACAGGTTCATCATTTTAAGACAAAAAGGAAGGCTTTGTCAAGTGTTAAGGTAACAGTATGATCATCGAGAGACGGGGAGACCATCAGTGTAGAGGGGATACTACTGAGGAAGAGGAAGGCAGTGGGAGAAGGGAGGAGTAATGGGAGGGGCGTCAAAGTGCATTTCACGCATGGATCGATATGCCAAAGTGGAACCTATTGGTCTGAATATGTAAGAAACAATACACACCAATAAAGCATAAGAAATGTAGAAGAAGAACCGAATGTATTGCATGCGAGTAGGGGGAAGTGTGCGGCAAAGCCCCCTTTACGTCAAGGGAAGCAGCAGATGTATCATGATTTCACGTGGATGCCACGCTGCTGGCAGGGACCAGGGACGGGAAGACTTTGAGGAAACAGGACACCTGCACCTACACCCAGAAATCGAGGAGAGGAAATGAGCCGCGAGCAACGTAACTGTCTTCCAGGAGTCTCGGGTTTTTTTTAATACAGCAAATGAATTAGAAATACACTTCACAACACTGATTCAGTGAGGGTTGCATTTCGAGAGATGTTGAGAGAAGAAAACCTATAGAAGTTGCGTGGCTCAGAACATGTCTAAATAAATTAATGTTTGACCCTTCTCGCCTTATGTGCTTCTAAGGCCATGATATCATAAAGAAAAGCAGGTTGGTCATTAGAGAACGGCTGGGGCAGGCGGAGGAGGGGGAGGAGGAGTTGCTGTGGTACAGGGGAGCACCTGTTTTCTCTTTGACATGCAGCAGCCTATAGAGTTTCCAGCTAGTGAGCTCCTGAGAGATGCTCGCTTCTCCCTTGTGTCTCCCTTCCCCCTGCACCCCGCAGCAAGCTATCCTTGCTAATGCAGCCAGCCGCCTGGTTGCAGACCTGACTAATTCATTTGAAAGGAATCCTTTCATAATAAAATTCCAGTTGATTGACTAATGAAAAAAAAAAAAAGAGTTCACTGGACCCAGTAGCACAGGCCTGTGCTCCCAGCACTCTGGAAGACTGAGGCAAAAGATTACTAGTCCAAGCCTAGCCAGGGTAACTCAGCAACTCGGTAAGACCCTGTCTCGAAACAAAAACTAAAATACAGATATTGGATGTGGCTCAGTGTAGAGGCCCTGGGCTTGATCCCCAGTGCCATAAAAGAAAAAAGGAAAGGGATTTGTATTTTAGCTCACAGTTTATGTTTTGCGAATTTGAGGATATAAAGAAAGTTAAAGGATTATAGGCTGTATAGAGGATTGGCTTAGCTTTCTTTAGTTATTTACCTGTATTTTTTACTTGTAGAGAAATTCTGGCTCACAGTAAAACTAAAGAACAAGCTTAAAAAAGAGAAAGGGGGAAAGTGGAGCTGCTTGCCTAGCTGGTGAGTGTGACTTCTGGACATAAAAATCAGATGCTGACTAATTTTGAGTCAGAAGAGGACCACTACCCTCAGACTCTGGAGCCACAGACCTGGGCCCACAGATGTCTGTGGGGAGTGAAATTTGGTCAGACTTATTTTCAAAGACGTCATTATTGAGTGTATCAGAAAATTCTCCAGGAAGGGTTTTTGTTATTTTAATAAAGGAAATTCTTTTTTTCTTTTAATTTTAATAAAATTTTAATATGGTCTACTTTTAATGTCTTTGGTTTAAAAAAAGGAAACATCTCAAAGTCCCTTTTTTTCTTCATACTACAATTATGCTCAATTACTGAGTTTAAATAAAATTTCCTTTCTTCACACATCCTGGCAGAAACCATTCATACTAAAATAAAAGCTAGGTCCTCTGGCTGCTCCTCTAAATTATCCAAAAGCAATTTCACCCATGAGTCCAGTTCCCATAGCACTGGTGGAAACTCAAGGGCTCATGCCTGACTGATCACGTTTGCACAGGGACGGCCCAAGTCCAGACTGTCGAGTGGGTGCTCTGCCTTCCACCCATCCAGCATCCTTTGGCTCTGTCTTGCACTACTTCTTCCTTCTTGCATCCACCCCTGACGTAAGTCCAAGCGTCCACTTCTTCCCTCCTCTCAGGTTTGCCCTGGTCAAAACGGTGTCGTCAAGAATTTGAAAGCAACAACAACTTGTCTTAATGCCAAATATCAACAGCAAGCCCCGATATGTTTCCTATCTACATAGAAGAGAGAAATGCTATAAATGTTAGAAAAGAACATTTTAAAGGAGAAAATGAAATTACTGGTTGATCTTTGGGACTGATCAATGTCTCAACTTTGAAAAAGAATAGACCAATTCAAAGTATATGTGGCACTTACACGTGTGTTGGTCATTTTTCTACGAGGAGGAAATGAAAGCCAACACCCATGATGTACAGGAGAGGTTAATTTGGCTCACAGTTTCAGAGATCTCAGTTCATGCATCATTGGCTGGCTTGAAGTCACAGGTGGCAGTGTAGAAGGAGGTCTGGGGTAAAGATACTATGCCATGGAGGCAAGGAAGTAGAGAGAGAAGGGAGGAGCTGGGTACAAGACCACGCCCTAACAGGTCACCTAAAAGGCCACGTCACCCCTCCAACCAGGCCTCGCCCACTGCCAGCACACAAACTCATCAACAGATGAACCAACACGCTGACAAGGATGACACTCCATAATCCACTCAACTTCCAGACTCCTGAGACTTTTGGGGAACATTTTAGATTTAACCCGTAACAACCTAATGTATACAACTTTACAAGAAGAAGAGGTAAAAATGAATTCAAAAATATTAGCATCTGGTGCAGGAGACGAAGAGTTAGTGTCTTTGTATCCAGAACGTATTTCAATGTAAAATAAAATGAATGACAAAGAAAAATTTCCCTGTGGAGTTGAATAATCAAAGTACATAGACAGAATATTGACATTAGAAGAGGCACCAATAAAATAAGCATCCAGGGAAATGTCTTCCTCTTTTTACATAGTAAGAAACCGAAACGATGTTATAAAGTTGTGTGGCTATACACACTTAGATACAACTAGTAGCTGTGTTAACTGATTTTACTTATTTGGAAAGCAACACAACATAAAGATACCCATATCCCTGACCCAGTAACCTTTCCTCAAAATTTTATCGTAAGGAAATGATTCAACAGAGCCAAGTTCAGCTGGATAAAAAATGTTTTGTTTTGATGGTATGTAAACAAGAAAAAAACTCCACTAGAAATAACCGAGTGTCCAACAACATAAGAATAGTTTATTAATTACATACCATCAGCATGAGATAATTTAATGATCCATTAAAAACTATTGTTACAAGGGCTACGTCCCCACAGAAGCACAGTGTTTCATCATTACGCACCGTTACTGCTTTCCGAGTGGGTGGAGTTTGTCCTGGGGAAGGCAGGTTATAGATGAACACCTGGATGCTTTTGCATTTTGTAGGGTGGCCAAGGAGCAAGGAAGGGCAGCTAAACTCTTTGTGTAACAGAGAAGGGAGAACAAGAGCTCCCAAGGGGACTCAGAAGTCACAGGCATGTGACAGAGATGAGAACTACTTGGGACAGGGGCAACACAAAGCGATGGGAATAGGCCAAGAAAGGACTTCAGCAAGCAGACTATGTAATGTGCACTTCTAGGTTGTTTGCTCTTGGTATATCATATTATCTCTCTTTCATCTTCCCATCAGAAAAGTCTACTTTGTCCTCTAACAACCTGTGTGGACAGAGAGCCAGGAGAAACTCAATGAGGGTGGACAGAGATGTGGCGCTGAAGTTACTTCAGACTTAACATCAACACACAGGCTTACACAATTTCCAAGGCCTCTCTAGGATTCAACTTCATCATATGTAAATTAAGATAGTAATTTATCTGTCTTAAGCACTGAAGCACGGATATGTGTACAGCACTCAGAACCACATCTGGCACATAGCTAGCCCTGGGCTCTACGTGCACTGCGTCCACACCACCACTGTCCCCACAGCACAGGGCAGAGGCAGCTTAGGATTCAGGATCCAGGAGGCAGACATTGCCACTAAGTCTACTAGTCTTGGGTCAATATGGCCAGGGCATCAATTAATTTCTTTTTTAAATCAGAGAAAACACAACACTGAAAACGATCTAAGTATTCAACCCTCATTTGTAAGTGTTTAGTGGGTGACCATTCAAGGCAAAGGAAAAAAATCATCAAAGTTGAACTTCAAAGCAATAGAGAAAACTCACAAAAATTGTAGACAAAGTTAAACGAGACGAAATGAGGTACAAAAAGCAGTCTTTGATCAGAAAAAAACGGTAATCACATGAAGAACTCAAGAGCAGGAGTAATGTGTCTGGGACACTTTAAATTTTAATTTAATTTAATTAATTCTGATCATGAAAAGAACAGCTACTTGAAACATGGTTCTGCAGAGAGCTGACCTGAGAGGGTACAACATTAGCCCAACATTTTCCCTGAAATCTGAAAGAGCACCTAAAAATGTTCGTTAGAGAGACAGAAAAGAAATTCTAACTTGGATTTTTTAATGGAAAATACAAGATGGCTTAAAAATAGTGAAAAGGGGGACATATTGGGCATATAATTATGATACAAATTTTTATTATTTTTCAGTACTGGGAATTGAACCCAAGGGCTCTGCCCCGAGTTACATCTCCAGCCCTTCGTGTGTGTGGTTTCTAAATTTTTGAGACAGACTCTCACTAAGTCGCCCAGATGCGCTGGAACGTGCGATGCTCCTGCTTCAGCCCCCGCAGAGTGCTGGGATGGCAAGCATGTGCCACCACTCCCAGCTGAGGATAGTATATTCAACCATAACTTTCGTTTTAAAAAGTCTTATGTATTTCTATTTTTTATAAATTCTTTCCAAATTCTCATTTACATTTATAAGTATGATTATTACATTTAAGTGCTTAGTTTATAGTAAGATACGTTACTATGTGAAAGAAAATTCTTCATCTTTTTAAAGTTATTCCAACAGACACTTTATGCTATGACCCAGGCAGACTGGTTTATCTGCCAAGAGCTTAAGTAGATCACAGAGGTGGAACTTTGGCAAAAGTAAAACAACCGAAGCTCTCATTTGCAAATCCAAAACTGTAACATGAGTGAGTAGTCATAGGCGCATCCTCAATTAATTAATAAAGAGAAGAGTTCCCCCCACCCCTAATTTCGTGAATAGGAATTGGAGGGTGGAAGACAATCCTGGTTCAGATGCGTTCTAAGTCCTCATGCAAACCAGATTCAACACACTTAGATTCACCCTCACTCCAATTGGCCGAGCCATAGAATCCAATCCCCAGTATGTTGCCCTTTGTGACCACATGTCCTTGAACAACACTGATACTGTTCAGAAAAATTATATCCATAAAGTTCACATCTCTGAGAAACTGGCAGGTAGAAGTCAGAACCACTCACTAGCTCTCAAATTTTGCTGTCACAGATCAATGAGAGGCAACAAGTTGGAGATTCCAAGAATTTATAGACAATTTCAGATAATACCAAAGCTAGCTTATCGAGCCAGGCTTCTACCCATCTACTGGGAACACATCATGCACATCAACCTTAGCCTTCAACTAACTCCTTGAACCTTGACCCCTTTTACCAAAGTATGCTTAGGAAGCACCGGATAAGCAAATCCCATGGGAACAGAAAACTTGAGCTCCAAGTCACGGTAGTCAATGCCACCTCAGAGGTGCCAGATCAAGATGGTGCCAGATAATCCCCCCACCTCCCTCGACGTAGGATGCTTCTTGTGTTGGACATTCTTTCTAAGAAGGCTCAGCTGGCTTCCTTGGTCAAGGTAAAGCCAAAAGGTACGCTTCCCTGTTGCATCACAGGAAATTTCACACAAGGAGTTTTCCTATGGAAGAACTGTACTGCAGAAACGTAAAGATTTCTAATCTAAACTGGTCCCCTTGGAAATTTTGAGCCCACACCTCCCACAAATGTTAGTTTCCTTTCACACAGCTTCCAGAAACCTCCTCCAGATACGTATACTCCTGTACCCTGTTCTGTATTTGAGACACCTCTGCCCCATTCTCTGTGCCTCCTGGAAGTGATGATTTCATGGTGATCAGTCTATTGATCCAGGATAGAAGCATCTTTTCCCTACCCGGCCAGAAACAGAACCCCAGGATGAGAGTGGCTTTCATGGCTGGCTACCTGTGTGTTCCACCTGAGTGTATGCATCAATTCTATACACACACACACACACACACACACACACACACACACACACACACACAAGTTTACTTGTGGGTGAATTTCTCCAGACTGAGGAAGACAGACCCACTCTGGATCCAATTCTGATCCAAGCCCGGTGCGTGGCTAGTGTAACAAGCATGCAATGCACCCTGAGGCCGGAGACTGATTGCTCAACTGGAAGTGTATTGAAAAGAAAGAGGAAAGAAATGAGCACATTAAATGCGTTTTGGTCTGTGTTTTGTCTCACCCTGTAGAAGGTTCAGAGCCTGCTGAGTTCCCAGAGCTTTATATAAACTAAGTGTTAAAAGAAACTGTCACTGCACAGCACTGTTTCTCTTTTTTATGCAGTAGGAAAAACTTGTCACTCCATGCATCATTTGCAACTTGCCACAATGACTCCTCGGATTTAGGAAATTCTGTGCATATGAACAAAAAGCACAGGGGAAAAAAAAAAAAAAAACAGGAGTCCCGTGCCCAAAGACTTTCAGCACACAGCGTTCCAAAGTGAAAGCTACGTGATTCCAAGAAACGTTGATTGCAACAAACGTCAAGAAAATGGATCTTTCTAGAAATCACCTTTCATCAGAACAGGCCCATGCACCTTTGTTTCTCCATGCTGTTTTTCATTTCATACTTAAGATGCTAGAGAGAGATAGTGAAAAGAGAGAGAGAGAAGCAGGGCACACCTGTGAAAAACCAACCTCTCTCTCTCTCTCTCTCTCTCTCTCTCTCTCTCTCTCTCTCTCTCTCTCTCTCTCTCTCTTTCTCTCTCCCTCCCTCCCTCCCTCCCCCTTGGTCTTTTCTTCCACAGAAAAGCCCTCAACCATCACTTGGAAACAGAGGGAGTCATTGTCATATTCATATAAATACCAGTTTTCCAGTCTCAAAGAAATTCAGAAACATTAATATAAAGGAGATAGTGGAAGGAATTAAGTGGTGTGTGGGGGAAACACAGGGAAGACAGTAGTTAAATGCAAACACTTCAGTAAATCTCAACTGAATATTGCTCGCTGGTCCATTGGGAAGAGGTTGGAAAATGACAAAAGGAAGAAATGGAAAAGCTAGAGGCCTTTTAATGCAGAGGTAAGAGGTCTCACCTGAGTCAAGAGTCTCCTGAGCTATCCGTCTATACAACACAGCAGACTCATGGATGCCTCCGTGCCATGTCGTGAAGGGGATAAAAGGTACCTTCTGTGCACTCTGTTACGGGGCTAGGGGTGTGAGAAGAACTTCAGAGGGACGATTTACAATAGCATTTAAATGTTTTGAATACATCTCCTACCTGCAATAATTACACCACAACACCCCTTCCTTTGTAGACAATTCCCTCTGTGACAATGACAGGAAAGCAAAGAATGGCTGTAGATGCTGCTGCGTGCATGAACGCACTGTGATTACATTCTCCCGAATTAAGACAGGTAAATAACAAATCGCCACTCTGTTTTTATTTGCCTACATTGGTGATAGGTCCTAATGAGGATGGGGTGGGGATTAGCACATGGCAGAGTTGATGGACTAGCCAGTCCTTCCTAGAAGAATGAAAACTTCATTCAACACTGGGGACCGTTCTGTCCTGTCTAGGAATCACCACTGTATTCCCCTGCGTGATCACCTGTCACTTCCAGCTAAACCTATACATTCATTTCTGTTCCCATGAGTCTGGTTCCAACTCTGAGTGGTTTCTGATGAGTGTTTAGTGAACTTTAGCCACTTCTGAGGCAGTCACCACCTTGTGTTGGTCAGTGGTTGATCACTAGGACAAAATGCCTGCCACAGTCAATGTATAAGCAGGAAAGTTTTATTGTACACAAGGACTCGGGAGTCACTGTCCATGGTGTCTTGACTGTGCTGCTTTGGGCTTATGGCAGCAATGGCAGCAGAGTGCACCATGGCAGAAGTATACGGCAGAGGAGGCCTGTTCATCTCATGGTGACAAGAGAGAGAGAAAGAGAAAGGAGAGAGAGAGAGAGAGAGAGAGAGAGAGAGAGAGACAGAGAGACAGAGAGACAGAGAGACAGAGAGAGAGAGCCAGAGTTCTAATACCCCCAGCGACCTACCATCCTTTCACTGGGCCCTGCCTCCTCTTAAAGGTCCCACCACTTCTCAGCAGTCCCACTGGGAACCAAGCCTTCAACACGTGACTCACTAGAAGGCATTCTGGATTCACATTACAGAACATCTCAGTTCTAGAAAAAGATGTTGTAGATTTCAGTCTAGAACCCCACCACCACCACCACAATACATAGGCACTGCCCTCATCATTAACTTAGATACAAATTCCTGAGAGTAAAAACCTGTAACATTATATCAGGCAGGTGGCACAGGCCAGCAATCCCAGCACACTGAAAAACTGAGGTAGGAGGGTAACAATTTCAAGCCCAACCTGGGCAATGTAGTGACTTAATAGGACCATGTCTCAAAATAAAAAATAAAAAAGTAGCAAGGGATCAGCACAGGGCAGAGGTACTGAATTCAATCCCCAGTACTGTAAAACAGTGAAATACAAAAATAAAATTCCCTCCTGCAAAGTACACATACGTAGATTACCCACTGGCAGTGGCTTACTCACACCAACAACATCCTCCAAGTCCTGTGGTGTCATTGGTAATTCCTACAAAACAGGTAAATTCTGAGAAAAATAATACATATTTTAAGAATCAGAAACAGAAGATTGGAATTTTTACAGAAATCCTATTTAATTAACATTTTTTACTCCTTAAAAAGCTGTGCGTATTTTTAAGGAAGATATAATTAACCACTGCTAACATAATTTCACAACATATGTATGTATACTTACTATCTCTATATATTCAAATTACGCATGTAGTATATGTGCTATTTATATCAAGCATGCATTTTTGCATAAATGAATTGATAGCTCCAAATATTAACTATGAAAGCCAAAAAGGCAGTGGACACAAAACTTAACCCCCCATCCTACTTTGATCAATTAGCGATACAGAATACAAATGTGTGCTTTGTGGAAATTGAACCTTTAAGTACAATGATTACCCAGAATGAGCCCAAGAAAAGCAGAATTTTAAAATACATAACTATTTATAAATTAGATTATATTTGCTCACTGGGCCATTTTCCCTTACCCCCTAGTATATTACCCTTTAATAAATTTAATAAATGCCAACATAAATTTGTTGATTTCTTTTCTTAATTTCTAAACAACTGCAAGGTTTTCCAAGCATGTAATTTGCAAAATGCTTTTTAGAACTGTATAAAGTTCACAATTTTTTGCCATTAAAGAGAGAGAAGAGCACGGATTGAGGGAATCTTCTCCAAAATTACATTGTTTGGAGTAAAAATAGATATCAACGGTGCATACAGTGTTATTGAAAAGGCTGTAAACCCACCATCAAAATAATAACAAATATCATGCCAGAAAAAGAAGAATTCAGTGGCTGTTGAAATGTACTTCTAGAATGACACTACGGGATGTCAATGATAGCATCAATATGTAAAAGAGAGAGAGAAATTGAACCCCGTGAGTACTGGCATGAAGGGTGTGTGTGTGTGTGTGTGTGTGTGTGTGTGTGTGTCCCTGTGTCTGTGTCCATATTCATGTTTTCTGGTTCTGTGTCTGTCAATGCAAGGGGAGACTACAGCTAGACTGCATGCCTGATGCTTAGGACACCAGCTTTTAGCATCTGTGCAAAGCAAATAGGAGGAAGGCATCCTCTGTAATGTCTTCTACTTCCCCTCAAACCTGTGGGGATAAACAGAGATTTCGGTTCGTTTTGAGTGGTAATGATTATCTCTTGAGGTGTGACTGTAAAATCACCTTGAAATTTGGGGCGGGGGGTAATCCATTACTTACACTTGAAGCAAGAAAATTTGACATCAGCAAAGAGGTTGCCTATGAACACCAGTCTAGCTGCTACTCATCCACCCACAGAGAACACACAGTGCCTACGCGACCCCTTGCTCATCGTCCTACAGCAGCCCAGCACAAAAGAACACTCTACAGTGACGAAGATTTCCCCTGCTTGCTCCGTCCTCTGCAATGCTCCTAGACACAGGTGGCTGTGAGGCCCCTGAAATGTGTGAAACCGAGGGGTTAAATGATGACTTCATTTACTCGGAGCTAGTTTAGGTTTAAATACCCACATACATGGAGGAGCCACAGTGCTGGGAGGCACGTTTCTCTGACATGGTCCACAACTTGATTATGATAAATTCACAACTAGAGTGAGGCTGGATTTTCACTGCACTATGTGGGAATATGGGTTTAAAACCAAGAGACTTCTCAACTTGGTATGGTAGCGCACGCCTGTAATCCCAGGACTCAGGAGACAGAGGCAGAAGGGTTGTGAGTTTAAAATCGGCTTGAGTAACATAGCGAGTTAAAAGCTAGCTGGTTCTGGCCTATATAAGGAGACACTGTCTCAAAAAATAAAGAAATAAAATAACACCAAAGCATACTGCCCCACATAGCTCTCTTGGCTTGCAGAGAGGAAGAGATTTGGGTTCTTGAGTTAATTAAATGTAAAACGGCTTCTTCACGACATGACAATACCAGTAACTGCTGCATGATGTAAATTGGCCTTTACCCAAATGAGGCTTTTCAAATATCCCCGATATCTTAAATGGTCTAAGCTGAAAGATTCAAGAGGAATTAAATTGGCTGATTTTTAAAGTTGAGAATAAAGTGGCAGGATGGCTTCTAAAAACCAGTGGCGTAAATGAATTTCTTTTAGAGGGATTGACTTTTCCCTTTACATTTGTTTTCATTTGCAGGAGATAGAAATTTATAATAGATTATTGAGTTTATTATTTCTAGTCTAAAAGGGGAAATAATTTTCAACAACCAAAGCAACCAGAGTAGATTAGGAAACCAATTACTCCTGTCCAAATTAAAGCATTTGAAGTTGTAATTCACAGTATGATATACTCATTTATTTTATCTCTGACTTACTGAAAATAGCCTTTAGGGAAATACATGAGTTACTGCCTAAGAATTTCTTGGCACATATTTGAGATGCATATCCACAAAACACAAAGCTGTAAACAGTTGCTCCTATTTCTCCAAAAGTCTGTAATTAAAAATCAGAATTCTTTTACTTCAGAGAAAACTGCTACACATAGGACTTGATCTTCAGTAACACTGTCTGCTATTAAACCACCCTCACATGGTGGCAAAGCTTTAAAAACAATAGCACACATATGAAATAACTATTATAATTCCTAAAAAATCTTGTTGTGCAATATTTATTTTAAAATCTATCCTTTTTATATTAAATGCGTTGAAACAAAATGAGGGTGATGCATAATTAAATTGCATCTGTAACTTCTAGGATTGCAAAGCTTCAGGAAACGCTGCTTTATCGTATAGTGACTGACTTCAGGAAGAAAAAAGACACGTTTTTTAACCAGTTTATGTCCCTGTATTTACCATATTTAGCCAAAACTCAGAGTTAATACTACCCTGCGTCTGTGTCCCATAGTAAGTCAAGACCAAATTTCCATCAGTTTTATCTCAAACTTGGTTCTTTGTTTTCCATTTTTCCAGGTAGCCAGAAATGCCTTCCCTGAAATTCAGATCTCCTTCTACTGGACTGCAGCGCTGGGCTTCTCAGTGGTCCCCCTCCTCATTCTTGGTCCCCTAAAATCTTTTTTCCACATTGTCCCAGATTTCTACTTAGAATTCATGCTTGATGTTTCTTAGCACAATTAGCATTACCACTGTGATACTTCTATGTTAGCACTAAGCACCAAGAAAGGAAAATGATGAAACTATACCCTTAATAAATATCAGACAGAAAGAATTAACACAATGAAAATGACAATTTCCCTAAAATTCATACATGAATATAATTCAAATGTAATTAAAATGCTTACAAGTGTTAGGATTTAAAATTAGTTTTGAAAAATCACGACAGTTTCTTAAGAGAGAATCATGCCAGAAAATAGTCAACAAAGCAAAAGCTATAACAGTCAAAATAATTGTAACCTGATAGACGTAAAACACATGACGCATATGCTGTGATGCAGAAAGTGGCTAATGGTGTACCTGACGGTTTGGATCTGGACTGTCGCCCAGAAGCCTCACGTATACGGATGTAACGCGCTAACTGGGGAACGGTGCGTTGCTGGGAGGTAGGGCTTGGCTTGAAGAGGCGAATGATTGGGGTTTGACCTGAAGGGATTGTGTCAACTTGTTGAGATCTGGGGGTGCCCAAGGCGGAGCTTTCTGGTATGTGGTACTGATTATGGGCTAGGAAGAATGGAAGGGGCTCCCACCCTGGGTGTGCTGGCTAAACTGGCAGCTTGAATTAATAGAGAATCGGGAAGAAACATTGTCACAGCTTCTTCCCGGGAAAGCTCTGGCCTTGCTGAGTCTCCAGACGCAGACCAGCTCCTTACTTCACCTGGCTCTCACCTTGCTTGGCTTTCTCCCTGCAAGACCAAGGGCTCTCCAGCCTCTGCCATGCGCCTTCATGGTCGCTGGCTGCCCATGAACTGTGAGAGATCTTCTGAAACTGTGAACTACATAAATATGTTCTCCCCTAAAGTATGGATGCTGAGTATTCTGTCACAGCAAAGAAAAATTACGTAACTCAATACCGAAGTACAAATCAGTGGTATCCACTTGAAAATCTAGACACAAGCCATAGTTTATACAAAAAAATTAATGTATAACAGGGCGGCTAGTGTTTTATTTCAGATGTCCTCATACACCTGGAAACTTAAAAAACTTGAAACTTTATCTCAAATAATAATTTTTTTAAGAATTCTGAAAGGGACTTAGAATAAAAAGACAACTTTCATCATATGAGATTTAAATAAACACAAAATGAGCAAGAGAACCTCCACAATGAAGACTGGAAAAACAGAAACTATAGACACTATAAAATAACAATGTTTTCCTACATAAAGTTACAACAACAGCGACATGAAAAATATTAACTATGCAAAGGCATTAGTTAAATTACACACACTTGAATTATGGGTCACAGACTGAACTAAATATTAATATTTAACACAAAGTCTACTTCTAAATTCACATAAAAAAGCAAGTAACAAGCAAAAGTCACAGAAAAACAAACCCAAATGACCAATAAATATGTCCCCAAATGCACCGATTGTCAGATAAATAAACATCACGGCATTAGTGAAATATCTGTTGCAGTTTAATGGGCACAAGTAAACAGAGTAATAATATGCAGTCTTCACAGGGATAAGGCAAGAGGAACCTCTTGATTTGTTGGTGGACATACGACAGTCTTTGGAAAAGTAACTTAGCCATTACATCGATTAAATTTAAAAATTCACAGAGCTTTAATTAACCCAGTGAATCTGCTTCTGGGATCTAGCTCATATAATCAAAACAGCGCACCAGCATACATGTACAGCCACATTTATCTCAGCATTTTTCATTGTGGCATAACACTGGAGACAAAGATAACATTTTTTGATGGGAAGGTGGCTGTCTCTGTTAAGATAGGTCTGTGTGGTGGAATATTTTGCAGCCATTAAGAAATACAGTTGAGGCTGTATGAGTTCACTGAAAAGAATCTTTGTGAAGTCTGAACAACTGTACCAGAGGACCTAATTTTTTGTTGAAAAATTGAAAATAGATAATGAATAAATGGATTTACAAATGAATGTAGAAATTGGAAAGACATATTTGTGCACAATCAAAATTTTGAAATGATTCATACCAGCTATTCATTTATGTACTGGGGGAAAAGGGGAGAGTTGTTTTCTGATTTGTTGCTATTGAGTAAGAAAATAAAGACGTAGAAAAGAAAGGCAAAGAGACAAATATACTTGTGTACAAAGATACAGAGGTTGATTATTTCTTTAAAGCAATAGATAACCTGGGTGATAGTGTCTTACATAGGTAGGAAAGAGAATTAGATATATAATTTCTGGCCTAAAAATGAAGTCTAGTTCGTAAGTTAAACAACTGACCACAAATAATGCATATAAAATAATTCTATTATCAAACAAAACAAAGCAGCAAAGAAATTTCTGGCACCCAAACACCTGCAAGAAATACTCTGACTTCTCATGTCGACATTCAAAACACTTTAGGATAAGACTGGCTTCCCAGAATTCTCTCCTGCCACGGTCTTTGTCATTTATCACAATCCGATCCAGCAACATACTGAAAGACTGTCGGTAGCACACAGGTTCACAGACACAAGGACCTGCTATCTGGGATGTGGCTCAGATCCTGGGTGAACCCCTGCAGCATATCTGAGGCCTGGGTTCAGTTCTTAGTGTTGCAAAAACAGATAAAATACTTGGTGATTTCAAGTCTTTGGTTACGTTATATAACATTGGTCACAATGTCTACCTTTGTGTCCAGAAAAAGATGCTAGTCAATCAATGGTTACTGAATAGTTAGTGGAAGAAAGAACAGATGAAAGAACAGATGGCTCTGAGTCTACTGGGAATGTCTTCACCTATGACTTCGTTTGTTTAATTGTGGTGTCTACATCTTAGCTCAGGTAGTATCTGCTCCCAGGGAATCTTCTCTGAATTTTGTCGAGGAGTCCCATCCCGTTTGTATCTTGTAAGTACTTACATTAGAAGACTGCTATTAAATCCTTTATCGATATCTCTCGGGTATCAAAAAGTAATTAAAGGTCGGTATGTGGGGTCACTCTCATCTTTCAGTTCCTTGGTACTAGTCCAGTGCCTGATATAGAGTCAAACTTCAGTTACAGGCTGAGGAAAGTAGCAGAGCCCTGGTTTTAGAATTGTAGGGTAAATTTCCATCATCTTCTTCCAAAATATATCCCTCCCAAATAAATTTGTCAAACTGAAGGATTTGACACACTCAACAGAAATTACAGAAGAAAAATATCCAGACCTTAAAGATAGACAATCACACACAACTTCATACTCAAGATGTGAACCAATTAATGCACTATTATTTCAAAAAGCCAAAGAGGGGAAAATTTAATGAAAGCTTAGAAGATCAAGGGTAAACAGGGGATTCTACAAGTTCCCTAAAAAGAAATTAAAATGTTATATATAATGTGTCAAAGATTAAAAAATTATCTTGGACTTTTTCAACATCCTAAGTGGAAATGATGTCAATCCATTTTTTCCAAGGTGAAGAACAACTTGGGACCATCATGCTTAGTGAATTAAATAAGAAGCAGGTGAAATATCGGATGGTCTTTCTGATATGAGAAGCTCAGATCACAATTAT